>CAUYUJ010010167.1:0-29958 GCA_963575745.1 Prorocentrum cordatum
CCCCCCGGGGGGGGGCCCAGCGCGAGTCCAAGCAATCCGCGCGGAGCGCCAAAAGTTGATGGTTGCGCGTTTTTTCTTCTTCTCTTCAACTGGGTCGCCGAGGACGGGCCGCGTCTGCAAGTCCACGGGGGCCTGGCGGGATCGGCCGGAAGAGACCCCCTGGCCTCGCCTCCCCCCTGCGTTCCTTCGAGGTGCACCAGCCCTGCGCGACGCGCGACTCCGCCCAAGCGCGGCCCCGGCGCGACAGGTCCCACGGTGGCGCGGAGACCATCGATTTGTCCGACCTCGGACAAAAAACGCCATAAGCATAAACTGTTGGCGGTCGGCGCGGATTTCTTGGATCCGCGCTGGCCCCCCTTGGCGGCGCCCCCGGCGCAGCCCCTGGCGCGCTCCGCGCGCCGGGGAAGGGGGGCCAGCGCAGATCCAAGACATTCGCGCGGAGCGCCAAAGTTTACGTTTATGGCGTTCTTTCTTCCTCTATGATCGCCAGACCACGATCGGAGTGGACGACGTGAGTTTCCTCGTCTCCGACCGCTGCCCGGTGTTTTTCGCGCGCCGTGCGCCCCCGTCAAAGCCAGTTTCCACGAAACCCATCTCGCTGGAAGTGGTCCGTCGCCCAGGCTGGGCACAGGCCGGGCCCCCCCGGTCCCAGACCCTCTGCGAGGAGAGTTCTGCCGCGAACGCCGCGCAGTGCCTGGCCAATCTGCGCGTGGCCGTTCGCGACGTGTCAACTGCCGAAGACCACGTGCATCGCGCTGCCCGCGTGGATCCCCGCTCGTCCGCGCTGTCGAGTCCCATTCCGCCTCCGCGATTTCGGCTGCGATCGAGCGACGCCCTCGCCTGTGCCCCCGGGGCTCCAACCTCTGCAATCCCGCGCGGTCGAGCTGGCCCGCGCCCGCGCGATCGCCGAGCTCGCGGGGCTGCGCGAGGAATCGCCCGACGCTCCCCAGGAGGTATTGCACCGCGTTCGGAAGCAGAATTTGCGCCCCCTCTCCCGCCTTTCGCCAGGAATGGGCGCGCTCGCGCAGGCCGCCGGGGCGAGCGCGGCATCCCGCGCGAGCGCCCCGCCGACATGGCCGCGGACATCGACCGCCATTGGAAGAAGGTCTTCGCAGCCGGGCCGACAGATCCGGCACTCCGTCGACGACGGTTCGAAGAGGATATGCCGCCTGATGTTCGCGCTTCCCTGCCTCCTTTGGATCCCCCCTTGTGGCAGGTGCGGCGCGACGACGTCAAGGAGACGACCCAGTGCTCTTGGCCAGACGTCCTCCGCGAGGCCTTCCCCCGCCCTATCTGGCTCCGACGGCGAGGGGCCCCAGCGCCGCCGCCCTGCCGACCTCAGTAGTTTTTTTCCTATGATCATCTGCCCCCCAAGAAGGAGCCCGGCTACGACGAGGCCGCTGGGCATTTCTACGACGCGAGCAAGGCGCGCCCGATCCGCTACGCAAGCTTCGACAGCCGTATCCCAGCAGCGCCGCCCGCTTCCGCCCGGCGGCCATCTTCCAGAACTGGGCCTCCAAGATCCAGCGGGGGTTCGCAGGGGGCGCTCGTCGCAGGCCAACGTAATCGGCGCCGGCGCGGATGCGCGGTCGACTGCGGTCATTCGCGCCGCAGCTGCTGGCGTGGGCTGACATGCCGCGGCGCCTCTGCAGGTTCATCGCCGCCTCGTGCCGCGACAGTGTCTCTCAGATTGTGGCGGGGGGGCGCACGTTCGAGGTTATCGCGCATTCGGCGGGCGCCCTACGGGGGCGCCCGTTGTCGCATCGCCGCTTCTGTTCGCCGTCGCCGCGGACCTCCTGCCCCCCCACCTCCGCCGGCCCCTCCCCGCTGCGACCCCGCGGGCGCACGCCGACGACCTCGCCCTCGTCGCGCCTCGCCTCCACCGAGACCCTCAGCAGCTGGAGGAGCTTTTCCTCGAGTGCGCGACGATCTCCCGCCTCGAGCTCACTTTGGGCGAGTCGGTCGTCGCCGCCCCCGCGCCAGGTCGACCTGAGCGAGCCCTGGAACGCCGCGAATGCGCCTTGGTGGGGCGCCGTGAAGACTGCGCGCGCAGCGGAGTACCTCGGCTATGCCCTCGGCCGCCGGCCCCGACGGCGAGGGCATCTCGCTGCGCAAACCGCCCGCAACATTTTACGACATTGCCGTCGCGCGGGGGGGAGTCGGCGGCGGTTTCCGGCTCGCGCTGCTCGCGGCCAGAATCCACCTCGCATAGCGCCGAAGGTTCGCGGCGCAACTTCTGCCCGCCCCGCCAGGCCAGGTCGCGGTCGAGCGCCGGGCGGTCGCCCGTCTGTCCCCGGGCCCGGGAGAGCGGAGCTCGCCGCCCATCCTGCGAGGCCCGAGCCCGATGTGGTTCTCGGTCGGCGTGCCGGACTTTGCGGTGCCCTCGTTTGTAGCTGGCCCCCGCGCGGCCCAGGGCGAAGCGGGGGGCGAGGGCGGCCTCCAGAAAGCGCGTCGGGCCCGCGAGCCTAGAGGGGCCATGGCAGATTCCGATTTCGCCTTTCGAATGGCGACTTGGCGCGGCTGGCTCAACAGAGCGCGATGGTTTTGCGCTTGGACGACGCCGTGTCTCGCTATGAGTGTCTGGGATGGACCGCCTCCCGGGCGCGCGGGCGCATCGAGGGCGTCGCCGACGCGGCGCTCGACGACGCCGCGCGCGCCGCCAAGCGCCGCAGGATGCGGCAGCGCACCTGTTTGTCCATCCTGCAGGAGATGGCGACGGAGGTTCCCGGGCGCTTCTGGCGGCGACGGCAAGAGCCCCGGCGCCTCGATTCACTGGCGCCCGCCAGGCGCGCGCCGCGCGCATGGCAGGTCATGTCCCCACGGGCGGCGCGCGGGTCAGAGCCGCTCTCTTGCGAACTTGTTTTTAATGGATGTTGCACGGGCCAGCGCTTCAGCTGCTCGGCGCCCGATGCGTGTCCAGATGTGTCCACGAGGACCCCGCTAAACATTGTGCAACATGCCCGCTGGTGCGGGATTCCGCGTGGCGGAGCCTCGCCATCCCTCGCTCCGCGGCCCTCCATCGGGTTGTATCATTCTTGCCTTATCGCCAGCGAGCTTGCCCGCTGGCTGTGTTCTGCGCTCAGCCATTCGCGCTGCGGCGGTGATTTTCGGGCGCTGCCGGGCGCGACGCGCGGCGGCGCCCGGCGCGGCCGCCGCGGCCGCGCTGGGCCAGACCGCTTTGAAGCTCGCCCGCGGGCGCCCGGCCGCGACAGCCGCTGCGCAAGCCCACGTGGGCTCGCGCGCCCGTCCACGCCAGGCCCAGCTCTATGGGAGTCGTTTGGGCCACGCGGTGCCGCCTTCCGCCCCCCCCCCCTCCCCTCCCCTCCTCTCCTCCTCCTCCTCCGCCTCCTCCTCCTCCGTCTCCTCCTCCTCGTTTTCTTCCTCCTCCTTCTCCTGCTCCTCCTCCGCCTCCTCCGTAGCCATGTTGGCTCAAGTGGGATGCCTCCCCACATGGGCCAAAATGCTTCCACGGCCGTTTCCCTCGAGGCCTCCTGGCCGAGCGTTCGGGCTCGGGCGCCATGGGGGAGGGATTCGTTTCTTGGCGCTGGCTTCGTCGCCGAGGACCGCGATGCCGTCCGGCTTGAAAGACGAGCTAGAGGACAAGGGTGCGCCACCGGCTTGAAGTACAAGCTGGAGGACAAGTGTAGGTTTCGCTCGAAGCTTGAATTTCGGCCCTCATGTAGATGGGCTGTTTTTCTTCAGCAAGTTCGTTTCTACGGAGGTCGTAATGCTGATCTGCAAGGCTCAAGCATGAGCAAGGGAGGAGGGCGCCACGTGAGGCAGCAAACCACCTTCCTCAACTCCTTCGGCGTGCTCCTCGGGGTTTGTGGCCAGGCAGTTCCGTCTGTCGCGTTGGCTACTTCGTCGGGATGTTCTTCGAGTTTTGAGGTCGCTACTCCCTCGTTCCTCCTCGTGCATGGGCGCGGGGCGCCATGTCGGCAGACGCTCTTCTTTCAGGATGCGTGCTGGTCCTTCTCCGCCTCTTCCTCCTCCGCCTTCTCCTCTGCCTCTTCCATCTCCACTTGTCCAATTACTAATTTGGGAGTGGCCTTCATATGCAACACCTGCGGGGCATATTCCGAATCCGGGAACCTCAGGAAGCTTAAAGATGAGTGAAAGCTCGGCTTCATCTCCAACGGGGCGAATGTTCCTGGGACAGAATTTTGAAAAAGGGCCAGCATCCTGATTTCAAGAAAAGGATGGAGGGGCACTTATCCCTTGCCGACCTGCTGCGTTCGTAGTGCTGTGTTCTCCTCCCTCCCACCGTTTTTCCGCTGTGCACCAGACGTGGGGAAGGACAAGGCAAGAGGGGGGGATCTGGGTGGCCGTCACAGGGACGCTTCACGCCGCCTCGGCGGTCGGCGTGGCGCAGGCGAGCCTGCCCAGCGGGTAGGCAGCGTCGCGCACTACAACGTGCACCGAACGCAAGCGAAAATAAGTGCCATTGCCGCCGCGCCCAGGGAGCGGCCGGTCTGCGGTTCCAGGGAAGCCCAGCAACCTGACCGAATCCCGCCCAGCAGCTGCCAAGGGTCCCAGGACAGCCCCAAGAGACCGCGATCTCCCAGCTGGAGCTGGGGATCGCGGCAAGCTCGGGCCCTCTGGGAGGCCCTGCTGGGGCCCCCTGCGGCCTCCTTGGGGCTTTCTCGGGGGCCCTCCCCCTCTCGGAGCCTCAACAGGAGCTCCCTGACGTCCGCTGCTGACCGTTTGGCCCTCAGGAGTGGATGCCCGACCAGGGCCATCCAACAGGGGACCTCCCGCCCTTGGAGGAAACGCATCGTCTCAGAATCCTCGTCCTCCCCCTCCCCCTCCTCATCTCCCTCCTGCTCCTCCTCCTGCTCCTCCTCCTCCTCCTCCTCTTCATCCTCCTCCTCCTCTTCCTCCTCCGCCTTTCCTCCGCCTCCTCCTCCTCGTCCTCCTCGTCATCCTCCTCCTCCCCATCCTTTGTCAGGTAGTGTTTTTTCACGTTTGACAGGAAAATTCGGCCAAAGGCTTGCGGTGCTTAATTAAGCCTCCAGCGTGTTGCATCGCAGTTGAGGTTTTCAGGCTTGTGGCAGCATGAGTAGGCCAGCTCAGGTGCAGGAGGCCCCGCAGATCACCCCACATCCGCGAGGGAGCCAAGGTTTCAGGTGACTGGAAAGCGTGTCCCGCAACGTGGCCTGAACTTCCGCTGGCGCTCACGAGTGCATCCTCTGCGCCATCAGAGACGCTATTTCTCCTCTCGTCCTCCCGCGCTCGCCTCCCGGAGGCGGAGCTCTGGCTATCCCCGTTGGGGTGGGCAGGACCTGTCTTTCATTCGCTCCCCCTTTGCACGTCGTGATCGGGGCATCCTGATCCGGGCTCCCTCCAGGCCGGCTGGGCAGCACGTGCTGTGCTGCGACGCGCGGCGCAGGCGGCCATCCTCTCCTCCTCTTCCTTCTCCTCCACTCTTCCTTCCCAGCCACCCACTCAGCTGCGGCCCCACGGTGGCACTCACTCGCGATTTGGGGTGTGCCGGCCCATCCGCTAAATTCGGGCGTGTCCGCCCATCCGCTATCGCACAGCGGAGGGGTGCCAGTGGGCGCGGCGGCGTAATAGGGGCGCGTCTTGGCGCTATCGTGTTGAGTCTGCTTGTCTCCTCTCCTCTCCTCTCCTCTCCTCTCCTCTCCTCTCCTCTCCTCTCCTCTCCTCTCCTCCCGCCTCCTATCTTGCCATTGCCGCCGCTGCCGCTTATCCACCATTTGCCATCATGATAGTTTGTTTTCGTCGCTCCTGCTGGAGCTGCACTCGTAGGTGATTTCCCAGTGCTTTGGCATGTCCGTTTTCCTCCCCCTCCTTCCTGTCCTCCCCTGTCCTTCCCCTTTTCTCGTCTTTGTATTTGTCAGGGTTTTAAGTTCGTGCGATCATTCACGGAGCTTGGTCCATGATCGGTTTATGATATTGCAATTTTGCCAGTGACCAAATTCTCCAGTTGCGCGCAACGGTTCGCCTATGGCAGGCTGGCGTGAGCGCTGCTCCAAGTGTGTTGGATTTCTCCACCTTTATACCCATCTCCCCCTTCCTCCTCGTCTCCTCTTCCGCTTCTCTGCACCCCCTCAGCTGGAAAACATCAACATTTTGTTGGGAGAGCGTTCTCCTAAGCAGTGGTGGAAATCGCTAGCGCACCAAGTCCGTGACACGTATTTCTGCTCCTGCTGTCCACAACGGG
Organism: Prorocentrum cordatum; assembly: GCA_963575745.1. Classification (NCBI taxonomy): domain Eukaryota; class Dinophyceae; order Prorocentrales; family Prorocentraceae; genus Prorocentrum; species Prorocentrum cordatum. The sequence continues at coordinate 6,185 of CAUYUJ010010167.1, forward strand.
GGGCATGATTTGTCCGCCGGTGGCGTTGCAGGCAGCTGACGGCGAGTCGTCTCCCACGAGCCCAGGACCACTGCAAAAAACAAATGCGGTCTTCCCACACCTCCCTTTCTATGTCCCCCCCCTTCTCCGCAGCCCCTTGCTCCTCCTTCCTCCCGCTCCAACCCCCCCCCTCCTCCGTCCTCCTCCCCCCCCCTCCTTTTCTCCCTCCACTCTCCGGTTGCTCGCTGGCCGCAGTCCAAACACCGTCCTGCCTGCAGGCTTTGCTGTTCGAATATGTTTGCAGATCGGCCTTGAGCGTCGCACCTTGCGGATCGGAGGCGCGCTGTCGCGCCCGGGAAAAAGGCGGGGAGCGTCTCCGGCGTCTCCCGCGCGGCTCGGGCTAGCGCGCGGGGCGGCGCTAAAGTCCCGGCACGGAGCATCCGTGCGCGAAGACGCAGGAGGAGGAGGAGTAGGAGGAGGAGTAGGAGGAGGAGTCGGAGGAGGAGAAGGAAGAGGAGGAGGAGAGGAGGAGAGGAGGAGGAGGAGGAGGAGGAGGACCAGTGTAAGCCCAAGAGTCATCAACGATGTTGGAATCAAACCTCCCTCCAAGCTCCCTCTTCACAGGCCCCTGCAGCGGTTCGTTGCCACTGAGGGAACTGCCTCGATGGAGGACAACCGTTTGAAGACCCCGAGGCATGCCAAAACATTATTCTCGGGATTCTCCCAGAACGCCAGCCCTGGGATTTCAACACCGCAAAGCAAGATAACTGCTGCGCCCTGATAATCCTTAGTCCTTTCAAAACACCGTTTCTGGTACGTTGATCCTGGGAATTCGTGAAAGTCCCTGCAAATTTCAAAAACGAATGTGCGCGGCGCTAAAGCCAGAGCCACATTTTCAAAAGGAACCGCCCTCCATCCGTGAAGCTCGTACAAATTCTAAAACGAATGTGCGCGGCGCTAAGGCGAGAGCCACATTTTGAAAAGGGACCGCCCTCAATCCGAGAAACTCTTGCAGCTTTCAAAAATGAATGCGCGCGGCGCTAAAGCGAGAGCGCCGTCAATCCGTGAAATTCTTGCAATGTTTTAGAACGAATATGCGCGGCGCTAAGGCGATAACCGCATTTTGAAGAGCATCCGCCCCACAATCCGTGACACTGTAGCAAATTGCAAAAACAAATGTGCGCGGCGCTAAAGCGAGAGCCACATTTTGAAAAGGAACCGCCATCAACCCGTGAAATTGTGGTCCAGTTGTAAGCCTCAGGGGTAGAAGTGATGAGGAAGTGTCAGGCGAAACGCCCGGCCCGCCCTAAAAACTGGCCTCGGGGTGCGACAGGGAGAAGTGATTCATAAGGAATACACCTTAGGCGATGCTTAAGAAAACCCAAGTTTTCGGCCAGAGTCTCGATTATTCTTAACGTTTCAATGTAAATCCTAAGATTTTAATGAAAATGTTGGGTTTTTATTCAAGTTCTGAGACTATGAATTTCTTAACCCATGATTTCTTAAGCATTTCGCAGGGTGTAGGAATGGAGGAGGATTTTAGTTGACACCAGCCGTGCCTGAGCTCCGAGCGACAGTGACACCGTCGCTCGCCTGCTATCCGGCCTGGGAACGCCAGGCCAGCGAGCAGTACAAAGACAGAGGAGGGCAGGCAGAAGGCCACTGGGCGATCTCCTATTGCAGGAGGATCCCCTATGGCCAACCGCCTGCCCCCCGATCGCCCGCGACCTTTCAAGAGAGAAAGGTCAGGGCACGAGGCGAGGGAGTGACAGAGCAAGGCGCTGCCAAGCCTGCGCCTCGGTCAGCAGCGGCTGTCCGAGACGACGCGGACTGGGTGGCGCTCGAGGTTCGTCTCACCGCTTTCGCCACCAGCCGCACTGGGACGCGTCCCACAAAAAAGAGGGCAGGGCTGGGTGGCGCTCGCGGTCTGCTTCGCCCGCTGCCCTTGTCGCCACCAGCCTTGGGTGCAGGATCTTGCTGGATCCTTCACATTGACCCGGGTTTGGGTGCAGGATCTTGCAGGATTCTGCAAGGCCTGTCTGACCCGGGTCTGGATTGACCCAGGTCACAAGATCGCCGAATGGGGGCACGACGAGGAGGAAGATGAAAAAGAGGGGAGGGGGCTTGCTCAGCACTTCTCTGTCTGCGAGTTGTCGTCGTCGCTGTCCCTCCTCGTGGTCGCCGCCGCCGCCGTCGTCGGCGTCGTCGTCGTCGTCGCACTCGTCGTCCACTCGGACTCGCTCTCACCCTCGAAGGCTCACAGCGGGACGTGCCAGGAAATGAGGTGCACAAATGTGCATCCCCGCGTCAAATCGTTCTGGCTGGCGAAGAAGACGACGATAGTAGCGACGATGAGGAGTTGGCAGTAAAGGAGTAGTACGATGATTCGGAGAGGGTGGAGGAGGGGAGAGGGGGAGGAGGAACGTGGGGATTGTGAAGCGGGGGGAGTAAGGCGGATGAGGTAGTCGGAAGGGTTGGGGAGAGGAAGAAGCACTTCAGGAGAAGGGTCGGAGGAGGGATGGGGAAGAAGAGGGGGGGTGGAGGAAGGATGAGGCGGCAGGCAGGAACGGGGGCAGCCGCGGTCAGGCAGGAGAGATCGGCGAGATGGGCTCGCGGGGGCCTCTTGGGGGCCTCCTGGGGGCCTCTTGGGGCCTCTTGAGGGCTTCCGGATTCTGGGGGGGCCTCTTGGGAGCCTCATCGGGATGCTGGATGCCTCTTGGGGACCTCGTGGGGCCTCCCAGGGGCCGTTGGGAGGCTCCTCAGCTCGGGGGCGCCTCGGGGGCCTCGGGAGGGAGGGAGGCGTGCGGGCAGACGGGCGGGGTGGTGGCACGCGCGTCCGTGGTGGCGCCGGCGAGGTCAGGGGAGCACCTGGGGAGCCCCGTTGCCGCTGTGGCCGCAGAGGTTGGCTCCGCTGAGAGGCTCAGGCTTCCGCTCTACGTAGACTTTGCTACTTGCCTCGGCGGCGCGGCGGAGGGGACGGCCCAGAGCTCCGACGTCGCGACTCTTGCAGTGCGGGGTCCCCGGGAGTCTCGGCCCATTCTCCAGGGCCGGTTTTTCGTCCTGAGTCGTTTTTTGACGGCCCCGAGGCCCCCGCGAGGGCCCCCCGGGGGCCGGAATCTGCGAAAAAACTCCGTCCTGAGTTTTTCAACACGTTGGATCTCTGGGGGCGCGAGAGTCTAGGCCTCCTAGATGGGGTCGGAGTAGATGGGGTCGGAGGATCGCGCCGCATCGCCGATGCATCGACGATGCATCTCGATGCGGAGCACGAGTTTCTCCGCGACGACGTCGCCGATGTGTCGCCGACGTCGGCGATGCATCGTCGATGCATCGCCGATGCATTGGCGATCCATCGGCGATCCAGTGCAATCCTCCGACCCCATCTACTCAGACCCCATCTAGGAGGCCTCTCGAGAGGAGGCAGGCCTCCAGGACCCCATCTACTCCGACCCCATCTACTCGGACCCCATCTAGGAGGCGGCGGCGGGGCTCCTCGGAGGCCCGTCGGCCTCTGAGGAGCCGTCGCGGCCGTCGGAGGAGGCTCGGGAGGCTTCTCGGGCAGGCCGGAGGCCCTCCCGAGCCTTCCGAGGAGGGCCGCCTCCTCTGCCTCCTCCCTCTTGGGCTCCTCCTCCTCCTCCTCCTCCTCCTCCTCCTCCTCCTCCTCCTCCTCCTCCTCCTCCTCCTCCCTCCCTCCTCTCCTCCTCCTCCTCCTCCTCCTCCTCCTCCTCCCTCCTCCTCCTCCTCCTCCTCCTCCTCTCTCCTCCTCCTCCTCCTCCTCCTCCTCCTCCTCCTCCTCCTCCTCCTCCTCCGCTCCTCCTCCTCCTCCTCCTCCTCCTCGCTCCTCGCTCGCTCCTCCTCCTCCTCCTCCTCCTCCTCCTCCTCCTCCTCCTCCTCCTCCTCAGCCTCCTCCCTCCTCCCCCTCCTCTCCTCCTCCTCCTCCCTCCTCCTCCCTCCTCCTCCTCCTCCTCCTCCTCCTCCTCTTCTCCTTCTCCTCTCTCCTCCTCCTCCTCCTCCTCCTCCTCCTCCTCCTCCTCCTCCTCCTCCTCCTCCTCCTCCTCCTCCTCCTCCTCCTCCTCCTCTCCTCCTCCTCCTCCTCCTCCTCCTCCTCCTCCTCCTCCTCCGCGCCGCCGACCTGTCACGTTACCTGCACCGACACCTCCTGCGAGCCATGGCCGTGAAGGCTCTCCTCGCGGGCGCCGCGCTGCTGTCGACGGGCTCCGGCCTGAAGACGGCGCTGGACAGCGACGGCGACCTCTCCCTGGCGGGCCTCGATGCTCGCCTGAGCCCCTCCATGATGGAGGCCGAGATGCTGAGCGTCGAGGCGCTGCTGCAGGATCTGGGGCCCGGAACTCTTCAGATACGGGGCCTCCTATCCCTCCGCCAGCGTCCAGGGAGCGCCAGGTGTGGAAGCAGGGGATGGGGGGAGGGGAGTGCGAGGAGGAGTAGGAAGAGGAAAAGGAAAGGAGGAGGAGGAGGAGGAGGAGGAGGAGGAGGAGGAGGAGGAGGAGGAGGAGGAGGAGGAGGAGGGGAGGAGGAAGGAGGAGGAGGAGGAGGAGGAGGAGGAGTAGGAGGAGGAGGGGGAGGAGGAGGAGGAGGAGGAGGAGGAGGAGGAGGAGGAGGAGGGGGATTAGGGGAGGCGGGAGGAACAGCAGACGCCCCGCTCCTCCCATCTACTCCCTTGCGCCGCTTTGCTCGCTCCTTGGGCCTCTTTGTGCTGCTCTCTGTTTGCGTGCGGGGGCTCGCGGCTGCGCGCGGCCCTCCCCGTCTCGAACGCGCTCTGCGACCGCCAGCGCCGTGGACAAAAGCGGGGGCTCGCAGTCATTCACGCCTCGGACCCAGGTGCCGCTGCTGGCGCATCCGAGTGCGCACCACCCTGGTTAGAAGCAAAGGGCGTCGTCGGCGTTCCGCTCGGCGGTTGGCTGGGCGAGCTGAATGCCTTGACGGTGTTTGCAGTCAGCGCGCTTAGTTCGGCCGCGCGCTTGCATCCAAGGTACCTTTGTGTCCTTGCCTCTGCGGTCTGTCCTTTGCCGTTTTCGCTGGTCGCCCGTCGGCCCAAAAACAACAACTTCGGCCTCCAAGGGTCTCGCGTCAGTCCCACCCGCCCTTGATGCACGTTATGGTCGGACCGAGGTTGAAGATCGAGGTCGGTTCGGGGAGGGCACCCTAGTGCTCTTCGTGCCTGTTGGATGCTCTCGTGCACCCTGGGGAGGGCACTTCGTGAATGTTCCTTGCTCTGGCCGGCGGAGGGTCCCACGTTCTCGGAGGAGGCTCGTCTGCCCCAGGCCCGACTGCAAAGCCCCGAAGCGGCCGACGCTGCGGCAGTCGGACCGCCCCCCCGAGCGGCCGCCTCCCCGAAGCAGCCGCCTCCCCGAAGCGGCACGCCCTCGGGGCCTGGGCGGAGCGCCCTGCCCAGCCCCGAGGGCGTCGGCTCGCGCTGCGCCTCCGCTGCCCCCCCCCCCCCCCCGCGCGGGTGCGCAGAGGGCAGGGGGGGGGGAGGAGGCGCCCGACGGCGCAGCCCTCGCGACAGCTGCCGCCTCCCTTGCAGGAGCCCCCATGCAGGAGACGCCCGGAGGCCCCCAACAGGCCCCCCAGAGGTCTCCAGCACGCCCTCAAGAGCCCCCCACCAATCCTCATCGTCCTCCTCCTCCTCCTCCTCCTCCTCCTTCCTCCTCCTCCTCCTCCTCCTCCTCCTCCTCCTCCTCCTCCTCCTCCTCCTCCTCCTCCTCGTGACGCCTAAGGCCACGATGACGACCAACACGACAATCCTCGCGCCTCTGACTGCCTCGCTTTCTGCCTCGCGGGCCCCCTGCGGACGCTTCGAGCCCGACGGGCACCCGATGAGATTCCTCTCGAGCCTCTGGTGGGCGTTGCGTTGACCCGCCCATGCCGTGTCAGGCGGACGCTGCGTTGACCCGCCCTTCCCGTGCTTGCACCGCGTGTCTTGCCGTACTCCTAGTGCGGCGGGTCCGCCTCCATTTCTCACGCGGGAGGCCGCGCTCAATCGAGGCAGCCAATTTCTCCTCCCAGTTGGCCTCGAATTCGCGGCAGCTCATGTTCTCCGAGACGCTTCGCGTTCACCGCCCGCCCAGTCTGGTTTTCGCTGGACGAGCCGAGTATGCCCCCGAGACGGGATAATGACGTGGCGAAATCAGCCAAGGACGGTCTCGCAGTTGTGTGTGTGTGTTTCTACCCCTCCCTACGCCTGCGCTCCATGCTCTTCAAATCCATTTCCGAATAGGCTGAGGTATGCCGTGTAGCTGATCGTCAGTCAGGTCATCGCATTTTGATCGTCGGTCCGTCACCAGTACCACTGGATCAGTGATACGGAGGCTTGCTCTGCATTTTCGCGACTCGTCCACAGCAGGAGACGTGAGATGGCCAGAAGGCAGTCAACAAATGCTTCCAGGCGACCCGGCACTGTCCCAAGAAGCGCCAAGAAGGACCGCAGAGGGTTCCTCATAGCTCCCTGCAATCGGGAGTGGACAGACCTCCCACCCTGGCACGTCGATTCGTGAATTGTCCGTTTCCAGTTCTCGAGAGGGCACCGCGGCCGTCATTTTCCAGGCTTGCGCCCGCCAGGTGTGGGCCCGAGGTCGTTTTCACTGAACCACGTTTTGCTAGAGGGGGTGCCACGGAGCGCTGTACTGGGTGGGGGAGACGTATGCGGACTGCGCCACTGGAACCTTCCGTGGAGTTCCCTACGTGGCCACGAAACGCGGTACTGGGTGGGGGGGACGCGTGCGGGCCAGGTCTCTCGGGCAGGCATTCTCGCAGCGCCTTGCTTGAGGCTGCAGCGTGTTCCGGCCAGCGTTTTCCTGCTCGTTCCCAACACGCGTGCCTCATCAAGCCTCCCCGCAGCTCCTTCGCATCCCTCCCGGGGCTCCTTCGAAGCGAGCACCCCCACTGGGGCCTTCGGTGGAGCCCCCCATGGGGCTACGAAACGCTGTACTCGGTTCTGCTCATCTCAAGGGAGGAAAAACCACCCGGACCGGACAACTGGCGTTTACTAAATGGTCTTGGGCGATTACTAAACAGCCCTGCCCTGTTCGATTCCTTCAGTGGGCGAGTTTGCTAAACGGCTTCGCGTGTCGGGGTGGCTATTATGGGGGTGGATTTTTTGCCCTCTATCATCCCCGATGCAAGTAGTCGCGGAAGCGCGCCTCCATGTTTGTGCAGGCAAACGTTGTGCGGGCCTGCCATTTGGGCGAGGCCCGTGCTTTTGGTGTCGGGTGTGCACTCTCCAGCCCCGCGGCCGTCGAGGCGACCTCCTCCTCGCCCCTCTTCCTCGCCCCTCCTTCTCGCTCCTCCACCTCCTCGCTCCTCCTCCCAGCTCCTCCTCCTCGCCCCTCCTCCTCGCTCCTCCTCCTCGCTCCTCCTCCTCGCTCCTCCTCCTCCTCCTCCTCCTCCTCCTTCTCCACCTTCTCCACCTCCTCCTCCTCGCTCCTCCTCCTACTCCTCCCCCTCCTCCTCCTCCTCCTCCTCCTCCTCCTCCTCCTCCTCCTCCTCCTCCTCCTCCTCCTCCCTCCTCCTCCTCCCCCCTCCCCCTCCTCCTCCTTCCTCTCCTCCTCCTCCTCCTCCTCCTCCTCCTCCTCCTCCTCCTCCTCCTCCTCCTCCTCTTGCTCCCCCTCCCCCTCCTCCTCCTGCTCCTCCCTCTCCTCCTCCTCCTTCTCCTCCTCCTCCTCCTCCTCCTCCTCCTCCTCCTTCTCCTCCTCCTCCTTCCCCTCCCCCTCACCCTCCTTCTCCTCCTTTTCCTCCTCCTCCTCCTCCTCCTTCCTCCTCCTCCTCTTACAGAGGAGACCCATGCCAAGAAGCAACCTGCTTGTCTCCAGGGTATCCTGCAGCCCGACTTGGAACGTTCTTGGGGCTCCCTTGGGCGTCTTGGAGGCCTCTTGTGCCGTGTCGGGGCCCTCTTGAGCCGTCTCGGGGCCCTCTTGGGGGCCTCTTGGGCTGTACTGGAACTGTCTTGGAAGCCCATGCGACCGTCTTGGAGCGTCGGGAACCCAAAGAGCCAAACTGATTCAAACATAGTAAGACAATTTGCGATGTTTGCCGATTGGGGCCCTCGTGGGGTGCTTTCGAGGCCTCTTGAAGCGTCTTCGAGGCGTTTCGGGCCATCGTGAGGCCATCGAGACCGTCTTGGATAATTTCGGGGGGCATCTCAGAGCTCTGTTGGCCCGTTTTGGGCGGATGCAGTCAGGGCGCTGAAGAAGGAACCCTTCTCGTGGGGAGGGGCTCGGTGTTCCTTTATTGTTTCACAGCTTGCCTACAGTTGCCCTTAAGTCTTGGATGGGAAATCGAAGTCTAACTTACGGGAAAAAGGGGCCTCGTTCCTCATTTGGGGTTTCTGAGGTCAACGCCTCGACTGTATAGCGTCCAGGGGACTTGCAGTAAGCGCCTCAGAACTCACGGGAGCCATCCCGGAAAAGGCCCGTGAAGCGGGCGGTCCAGGCCTGGAAGAATTTCCAGTTTTGGTTGCAGCAATCCCAGTTGCAGCAGCATCGCAGTTGTGAGCCTTGGAGCATTCCCTTTCGTGCCAGCTGAAGGTTCCTCCGAAGGGTTTAGGCGACCCGTCCTCGTCCCTCCTCCCTCCTCCTCCTCCTCCTCCTCCTCCTCCTCCTCCTCCTCCTCCCCCTCTTCCATCTCCTCCTCCTCCTCCTCCTCCTTCATCTCCTCCTCCTCCTCCTCCTCCTCCTCCTCCTCCCCATCCGCCTCCTCCTCCTCCTCCCTCCTCCTTCTCCTCCTCCTCCTCCTTCTCCTCCTCCTCCTCCCTTTTGTGCCAGAGGCACGGTGGTGAATACATCACGCAGAATCAAGTGGTAGCCTTGTTGAAACGGAGCTGCCCTTCATCCGTTTAATTGAAGCTTTCTAGACGAGTGTGCACGAAATCAAGGCGAGAACCAAGTTGTTTGAAACCGCACCGCTCTGCATTCTTGTAGTTGCTGTTTTCACCACGAGTGTGTGTGCGGCGCCAAGACGAGAACCCAATGTTTAGAAACCACCTGTGCTCCATCTGTGTAACTGTTGGAAGTTGCACGCTTCGATACCACACATTGTGAGGAGGTATCAGGCGGAATGCCCGGACCGCTCGCCCTAACGACACGTCTGGTGGTGCTACAGATCGGAGGTAGCTATAAGGAAACGATGTGGGAGGAATGGGTGGAACAGGAACAGGACGACGAGGAGCAGGAGGGGGAGAACGAGGAACTAGAGGAAGAAGGGGAAGAGGGGAGGACGTTTAAGAATGATATTTGATTATGATGACGATGACAATATTTCATGATTATGATGATGGTGATGGTGATGGTGATGATGAGGAGGATGAGGATGAGCATGAGGATGAGAGCGAAGATGATGATACTGATGATGCTGATGATCATGATGATGGTGGTGATGGTGATCGTGATCGTGATCGTGATGGTGGTGGTGATGGTGATGACGACGACGACGATGAAGATGACCATGACGGTAAAGATGACTATGATGATGTTGATGATGATGATGATGATGATGGCGATGATGTTGATGATGATGATGACGACGATGATGATGACGATATTGAGGATAATGCTGATAACGATTATTATGTTGATTAGGGTGATGATGATACTCATCATGCTGATGCTGACCGATGTTCGTATTATTATTATTGATGATGCCGATGCTGATGACGATGATGATGATGAGGATGGTGATGTTGATGGTGATGCTGATGCTGATGATGATGGTGATCAGAATGATGATGATGATGATCTTTCTGTTTCGGATGACGACGAGATGGCTGATGGTGATGATGAGGACGGTGGCGTCGGTGACGACGACGATGATGGCGATGAAGATGATCATGACAGTGATGATGACTATGATGATGCTGATGATGATGGCGATGATGATGATGATGATGATGATGATGATGATGATGATGATGATGATGATGCTGATGCTGATGATGATGATGATGATGATGATGATGGTGGTGGTGGTGGTGGTGATGATGATGGTGATGATGGTGATGATGATGAGGATGACGACATTGAGGATGCTGATGATAACGATGATTATGTTGATTAGGGTGATGCTGATACTCAGCATGCTGATGATGACAGATGTTCGTATTATTATTGATGATGCCGACGCTGATGACGATGATGATGATGAGGATGGTGATGTTGATGGTGATGCTGATGCTGATGATGATGGTGATCAGAATTCTGATGATGATCTTTCTGTTTCGGATGACGACGAGGATGGTGATGATGAGGACGGTGGCGTCGGTGACGACGACGATGATGGCGATGAAGATGAAGATGATGATACTGATGATGCTGCTGGTGATGATGTTGATGATGATTATCATGCTGTTGATGATGAGGATGATGACGATGTTGAGTACGAGGTTGATGCTGATGCTGATGCTGCTGATGATGAGCATGATGATGATGATGCTGATGATGATGATGATGATGATGGTGATGGTGATGGTGGCGGTGTACGTGGTGATGGTGTTTGTGGTGGTGCTGGTTGTGGTGGTGATGACGATGATGAGGATGATGATGATGATGCTGATGATACTGCTGCTGATGATGATGATGATGGTCAATGATGAGGTTGATGATGCTGAGTATGTTGATGATGATGACGATGATGATGATGGTGATATGATATGGTATGATATGATATGATATGATATGATATGATATGATCGCATGTTGATGATGACGACGATGACGATGACGATGGCGAGGAGGATAAGGAGAGATGGGAGGAGGAGGACGAGGAGGAGGAGGAGGAGGAGGGAGGGCGGAAGAACTGTCCTTGGGATGGCGCTGGATGTAACGCATTGGAAGGACAAGGTGGAAGCGGAGAAGGGGAGCGCCAATGGGAAGACGAGATGGAAGTGTAGGAGGGAAGCGCCGTTTGATGGTCGACCTTGTGAACCCTGCCCGCAGGAGGCTGACGCGGCGGTGGACGAGGAGGCCGAGGCGGAGGCAGACCTCGTCGCCAACGAGAAGGAAGAGGATGCCGATGGGAATTGAGGAGGAGGATGAGACGGAGAAAGGAGGAGGCAGAGCAGCAGGAGGACGAGGAGGAAGAGGAGGAAGAGCATGTAGAGGAGGGATTGTAGATGAGGTTGGGGTGGGAGGAGTTTGGAGGAGAAGATGGAGGACTATGACTATGGCGACGAGGAGATGAGGAGGAGGAGGAGGAGGAGGATCACGAGGAGGCGACAGGGGGCGAGATGGCAGAGAATGGGGATGATGGAGGATGACAGAGGAGACAGGATGCGGAGGAGGGCCAGGAACGGGCATGGAGGGCCAGGGTGATGGAGGATGAAGGGGTCGGCGGGATGTATGGAGGAGGAGGAGGAGGAGGAGGAGGAGGAGGAGGAGGAGGAGGAGGGATATGCAGGAAGGCGAGGAGAGGAGACGAGAGGGTAGGGGAGGAAGGAGGAGAGAGCAGAGATCGGAGAGACATTGAGAGGAGAATTGAGGAGAGGAGGCGACGTGAGACGAGACCAAAGGAGGTGGTGACCTCCACCGCGCGACGATAACATACCTACTCTTCACGCGCTGCGGTGGCTTGTCTCCGCTGCGCCAAGGTGGGTGATTGTGGTACTGCGCGGAGAGGTCGGCAACTTATTGTCGGGGGCGATGTTCGAAATGGGGCGGTCTGAGCCAGCCGTGGTGGATTCGCAGAAGCTCGTGCGGGGTCCTCTCGCTGTCCGTGCGCTGCCCTTGCGTGTTTGGCGCTTCCGCCGCCTCTGCCCCTCCTCCCCAGCAGCGCTTGCACTCAGGGGCTCCACCTTCGCCTCGAAGTGACGGAGCAGGAGGAGGAGGAGGAGGAGGACGAGGAGAATGTGGCGGAGGGATTGTAGATGAGGCTGGGGGAGGAGTTTGGAGGAGACGATGGAGGACTATGGCGACGAGGAGTATGAGGAGCAGGAGGAGGAGGAGGCGGAGGAGGAGGAGGCGGAGGAGGCGGAGGAGGAGGAGGAGGAGGAGGAGGAGGAGGAATAATAATAATAATAATAATAATAATAATAATAATAATAAACAGAATAAGAAGAAGACGAAACAAAAATAATAATAAGAATAATAATAATAATAATAATAATAAGAATAATAATAATCATAATAATAATAATAAGAGGAATACTAATCATACTAATAACAATAATAAGAATAATACTATGAAGAAGAAGAGGAGGAGCAGGAGGAGGAGGAGGAGCAGGAGGAGGAGGAGGAGGAGCAGGGGCTCCAGCTTCGCCTCAGAGTGACGGCCGGGGTCTTGCTGGCCTCCGCGCGGTGGACGCCCTTCGCCGCCGCCCCCCGCGCCGGCCGGCACCGCACGGCTGCCGCGCGGCGGGCGTTGGTTGCCGCCCCGTCGCCACCACCGTGCGGTTGGCTGGCCCGTCGCGGCTTTCGCGCGGCGGTCGCCCGTCACCGCCTTGTCGTCGCCGCCTCCGCCGCCTCCGCCTCCTCCTCCGCCTCCTCCTCCTCCTCCGCCTCCTCCGCCTCCTCCTCCTCCTCTTCCGCCTCCTCCTCCTCCGCCTCCTCCGCCTCCTTCTCCTCCTCCTCCTTCTCCTCCTCCTCCTCCTTCTCCGCCTCCTCCGCCTCCTCCTCCTCCGCCTCCTCCTCCTCCGCCTCCTCCTCCGCCTTCTGGGAAATGGGTCGAGGCTTCTGGGGACCCCGTATTGAAGAAATCATCACGTCGGATCTTTGGGGCCGTGCCACAGGCGTTTTTCTCATCTGTCAAGTGTACCCCCAGGCCGAGGCCACGAGCAACTACTGATGGGCTTGTTTTCCACCACCACCACCCTAAGTAGGAGGGGGAGGGGGTCCTCCTCCTCCTCCTCCTCCTCCTCCTCCTCCTCCTCCTCCTCCTCCTCTTCCTTCTCCTTATCCGCTACGTCCTTCCCGCTCCAACTTATGGTGGTGGTGGTGGTGGAAAACAGGCCCATCAAGTACTGCTCCCCGTCCGCGCCCGCTTTTGGGAGCGCCGGTTCTGCGCAGTCGCCCGCTCAAGCATACAACAAGCACCATCCCAGTCAGTCTGGTCGTGTGCCCACTGCGCGGCGCATTCGCTTCCATCCTAGGAATGTTTTTTTCCTGTGGAGCCCGTACCAAAACAAAGCCATGCGGGCCACGCGTGCTCACACATGTCAGTGCTTGTCCAGGACAGCTCTTTTTTAAGAAGCACGCAAACATTAATCAACACATACCTTCTTTTTATCTCCTCCTCCTCCGCCTCCTCCTCCGCCTCCTCCTCCTCCGCCTCCTCCTCCTCCGCCTCCTCCTCCGCCTCCTCCTCCTCCGCCTGTGCGCTGGCACTTGCTGACATCAGAAGACAACACGGTCTGTTGCGCCATCCTGCCAGCCGAGACCGTGCGGGCTGCACGCGCGCGCACGTCGATCATCTGGCGGTCACGATCATCTGGCGGTCACAACGCAGCCGCCGATGGTCAAGAAAGTAGTAGGCGGGCCCCACGCGCGCGTCCGCGCGCGCACGCGTCGAACCTGTCGCAAAGCCAGTAGGGTGTGACGCATTTCAACACGGCTGCTCGAAAGCATATAAAGGGTTCCCGCGCGCACAGTTCACCATCATCGTCAGCATCATCATCATCACCATCACCATCACCATCACCAAACACCAAACACCATCAACATCATCACCATCATCATCTTCATCATCATCAGCATCATCATCACGATCGCCTGCGTCATTATTGCCATCGCTGTCACCACGAGCATCTTCGTTATCATCAGCAACGTTGTCACCATCACCATCGTCGTCATCGTCATTGTCGTTGACGTCGCCCTCGCCATCATCGCCACACCCACAATCGTCGCCGTCGCCGATGTCGCCCTCACCATCGCCGCCCGAGTCGTGGACCTGCATGAGCAGTGTCCGCGGTTCCCTGCGCCTGTGTGGTCTGGCATGCAAGTTTCAATGTGTACATCAAACCCAGGGTCCCTTGAGCTTTGCCATCACATTTCTGGCGGGCGGTCGGATGGCTGCTACTGGCATAGAGCGTAGGAAGTGGTCGCGCGCGGATGCCCCAAAGTTATGTGCACCATGGGATACATGTAAACGTGCATAATATATATATATATATATATATATATATATATATGTGCACATATTGGCAGGTGTCCTGGAACCGATTTTGAGCTGCCGATGTCTCAACTAGCCCATACCAGGTCCCCTCGTCTCCTCGTCTCCTCGTCTCCTTCTGGCCCCTTCTCTCCTCCCTCCCTTCTCCGCCCACGCCTGGTCACCGGCGGGCCGGCCCCTCGCCGCCGCGCCGGGTGGACGCGGGCTCGGACAGCTTTTGGTCGGCGTGCTGTGGTGACCAAGGGGCGCACGCTCCTCTACTGACACCTGATGAGCCTGTTTTCCACCACGACCACCATAAGTTGGAGGGGGGAAGGACGAGGAGGGCGAGGAGGAGGAGGAGGAGGAGGAGGCGGAGGCGGAGGAGGAGGAGGAGGAGGAGGAGGAGGAGGACTCCCCCTCCAACTCATGATGGTGGTGGTGGTGGGAAGCACGCCCATCAGACACCCATCCTGGCCAGGCTGCGCCGGCGGGGCCGGGGCCCAGGTGCGCCCCTCGCCACCCACCAGACCACCCAAAGGCTCAAATTTGCCGTCGATCTCCAGGTGGGGGGGGGGTCGGGAAACGTCGACAAAACACACACACACACACACACACCACACACACACACACACACACACGCACGCACGCACGCACACACACACACACACACACACACACACACACACAGAGAGACAGAGAGACAGACAGACAGACAGACAGACAGACAGACAGACAGACAGACAGACAGACAGACAGACAGACAGACAGACAGACAGACAGACAGAGACACAGACAGACAGACAGACAGACAGACAGACAGACAGACAGACAGACAGACAGACAGACAGACAGACAGACAGACAGACAGACAGACAGACAGACAGACAGACAGACAGACATACATACATACATACATACATACATACATACACACACACACACCACACACACACACACGTGGAGCCCTTACCCCCCCCCACCACGAAATTGGGGTTCTCGGGTCGGGTTGGGGTGGTCTGGTGGGTAGTCAGTCCCCGGAGAGCTGGGCGCGGCAGTTCTCTTGCATCTGGCAGTCTCACCCAGTATCGGGTCCTGGGGCCATCACAGGTTTGTCCATTTCGAAACATGCTGCAGAAAGATTTGGCCCAGGGCTGCCAGCATGATTTCTCGCGATGCTGGATTTTTTCGCAATGTCGACTCTCAGGGTCTGGCCAGGCTCACGTCAGTGCAGTGCTCAGGCTCGTGGCACGGTCGTTCTTGCCCTAGGTCGGGCATGTCCCTCTACAGGAGGGAAATTCAAAAATAGTCAAAACGTTGCCTGGAGACGATTTTTGCACTATTTTTGATCAGTTTGCAGCATTATTGGACTATGTTTTATCCTTCGTCCAAATCCGCCTGTTGGGTGACATGCCCGACCTAATCCTTGCCCTTGCTCAGCAGGCGTGCGCACTCCGGCCCTGGGCCCATCCAGGAACAATCGCCAGGCAAGTTTCACCAGCCTCGAACTCATCCCTATCCCTCAGATTGACACGCTAAAAGGAGATGACAATCTTAGGGATACACCCTCAGAAACTGAGGAAATCCCTAAGATCGCCATCGTGATGAGGCGATGCCAAACATAGGGATAGGGATATGTTCCAGGCTGGTAAAAGCTGCCCTACGATCACAGCTGTGTGGCAGCATGCCGTGCGCTGTGGGGGCCTTCCTGGTTGCATCTCGGGGCCATCGCGGGGCTGTCTTGGGGCCCTCTCGGGGTAGAGTCAAGTCGGGCGTGCCCCTCTACAGGGGGAAGAGTCAAAAATAGTCAAACAGTACCCTGGGGACGACTTTTCGACAATGTTTGTCCAGTACAGACAGTCAGGCAAGTTGGTACGATTTGAGAAATCGGCCCGAGGCCTCAAATCGCACGAAGTTACCTGACTGTCGGCCCCGATAAACACTCCAGGCGGTCCCAAAATGGAGGGTGTCAACATGGCCTCGGGCGTCGGATCCGGGTACGGATCCGCTACAGATCCTGGGCGGATCCGATGCATTCTTCACGGATCCGGGCATTCTGAGTGGTGAAAACCTATTATGTTTGGACGGATCCTGTCGAACCACTGTACCGATATTTGATATTAAGTACCGGTCGGGGGCACGGGGCAGGGGCCACGGGTGGGGGGGGACGAGCGCCTCCTAGAACTTCACCGAAGCGTTCCTGCTAGAATTCGACTGACCGCGTCATTCCTTCTAGATTTTTACTGTGCCGGCCCTTGGAGGGCTCTTTTGTCTTACCACGGGAAAAAACAATTGCCGATCTGGTGCATGTTCAGACCCCGCGGAGACGTTCACGCACTCATGCTCGGGCTCGCCTGCGTTCAGACACACGCTCATTCAGACTCACTCGTCCAAGATCACTCGCGCCCACATCCGCACGTGCCGAGGCCTAGTCATACCCCAACCCCAGTCGCGTCCAGGTTTAACCGGTCTCGCCCTGCGCAGGAGCTCACTCGCACCGAGTCACTCGGACTTCTCTTCACGCAGAGACGAGGAGGCACGCTGGGGAAGCAGTCGCCCCCCAGGGCCGCCCCTCTTGAGCCGAAATGTCGACGGACCCGGCGAACTCGGGTGAGCGAGGCCCTCTTCGTGGCCGCCCGCGGGGGGTCGCGGACGTGGCGGATGTGCCAACAGGGTCCCACAAATCATACCAATCTTATCGGGCTGTCTGTAGGGGGTATTTTCTGATTATGTTTTATTCAATCGCTTCGCTCATTCCGCCGGCCCATATTGTCGCACCGTTGTGGGCTAGCCGAGTTTTGGGGCCTCTTGGGGGCCGATTGGGGGCCTCTTGGGGCCTCTTTTGGGTCTCTTGGGCGCCTCTTGGGGCGTCTTGGGGGCTTCTTGGGGGCCTCTTGGGGCCTTTTTGGGGCCTCCTGGGCGCTTTCTGGGGCGGAGGGCTCGATTTTTCAGTTCTCGGTTCTCCTCTTGAGCCCCTCTTGGGCCCGTCTTGGGGCCTCTTGGTCCGTCTTGGGCGGCACTTGGGCCGTCTTGGGGGCCCTCCTGGGCCGTTCCGGGGCCGTCTTGGGAGCCTCGTGGGCCGTCTTGGAGCGGTCTTGGGGCCTCTTGGGCCGTCTTGGAGCGTCCGGAAGCCGAAAAAGCCAGAACGCAAAAAACATAAAAAAACAATGAAAATCAACGATTTTGGCCTCTTGGGGCCCTCTTCGGAGGCCTCTTGGAAGGCCCTTGGGGCGTCTTGGAGGCCTCTTGGGCTGTCTTGGGGCCCTGTTGGGCGTCTTCGGGCGATCTTTGGCCGTCTCGGGGCCCTCTTGGACCGTCTTGGAGGCTTCTTGGGGACCTCTTGGCCCGTCCTGGGGCCCTGTAGCAGGGCTCCGGCATCTCTGGCCCGACCTTGCCGGGACCTTGCCGGGGTACTTTTCGTCCAGGGACCCCCAGGGGCCGCCCCGCGCGCGCGAACTAGAAATACTGTTAACCAGGCACCGGAGATCTTAGCACGCCCTGGCCCGTTGGGCCGGCGAATTCTCTTGCACAGGGTGTCTAGAGCTCCGACCGTTTTATTTTTCGCGACGCATCCCTCCCCCAGTGGGACCTCTGCCCACAGCGCCCCCCAGTGGGACCTCCGCCCCGACGATTTTATTTTCCGCGACGCACCCCTCCCCCCCCCAGTGGGACCTCCCCAGCGCTCCCCAGTGGTCCCCAGCGCCCCCCGGTGGGCCTCCCCAGCCGCGCCCAGTGCCCCCTCCGCCCCGACGATTTTATTTTTCGCGACGCACCCCTCCCCCCCCCAGTGGGACCTCCCCAGCGCCCCCAAGTGGCCCCCAGCGCCCCCCAGTCGGGCCTCCCCAGCCGCGCCCAGTGCCCCCTCCGCCCCGACGATTTTATTTTTCGCGACGCACCCCTCCCCCCCTCCCCCAGTGGGACCTCCCCAGCGCCCCCCAGTGGTCCCCAGCGCCCCCCAGTGGGGCCTCCCCAGCCGCGCCCAGTGCCCCTCCGCCCCGACGATTTTATTTTTTCGCGACGCACCCTCCCCACCATCGGGCCTTCGCCCAGCCGAGCAGTGCCCCCTCCGCCCCGACGATTTTATTTTTCTCGACTCACCCCCGTCCTCCCCCCAGTGGACCTCCCCATCCGCCCCCCAGTGGTCCCCAGCGCCCCCCAGCGCGGCCTCCCCAGCCGCGCCCAGTGCCCCTCCGCCCCGACGATGTTATTTTTCGCGACGCACACACCCCCCTTCCCCTGCCCCCCAGTGGGACCTCCCCAGCGCCCCCCAGTGGTCTCCTCCCCAGCCGAGCCCCAGTGCCCACCCTCGCCCCGCGTTTTGTTTTTCGCGACGCAACCCCTCCCCCTCCCCAGGGTGACCTCCCCAGCGCCCCCCAGTGGCCCCCAGCGCCTTTCAGTGGGACCTCTGCCAAGTGCCTCCTCCGCGCCGAGTGCCCCCTCCGCCCCGACGATTTTATTTTTCGCGACGCACCCCTCCCCCCCCAGACCTCCGAAGCGCCCCCCAGTGGTCCCCAGCGCCCCCTCAGTGGGGCCTCCCCAGCCGCGCCCAATGCTCCCTCGCCCCGACGATTTTATGTTTCGCGACGCACCCCTCCCCAGCGCCCCCCAATGATCCCCAGCGCCCCCCAGTGGGGCCTCCCCAGCCGCGCCCAGTGCCCCCTCCGCCCCGACGAATTTATTTTTCGCAACGCACCCCTTCCCCCCCAGTGGGACCTCCCCAGCGCACCCCAGTGGTCCCCAGCGCCCCCCAGTGCGGCTTCCCCAGCCGCGCCCAGTGCCCCCTCCGCCCCGACGAATTTATTTTTCGCGACGCACCCCTCCTCCCCCCCAGTGGGACCTCCCCAGCGCCCCCCATTTGTCCCCAGCGCCCCCCGTGAGGCCCCCCCCAGCCGCGCCAGTTCCCCCCTCCGCCCCCGACGATTTTATTTTTCGCGACCCCCCCCCTCCTCCCCCCCAGTGGGACCTCCCAGCGCCCCCCATTGGCCCCCAGCGCCCCCAGTGGGGCCTCCCCTGCCCCACTCCCCCCCCTAGTGGGACCTCCCCAGCGCCCCCTAGTGGCCCCCAGCGCCCCCCCAGTGGGGCCTCCCCACTCCTGAACGCTCCGGTGTGAGCGAGCGAAACGGCTCGGGCCAGAAGTCTGGACTGTGGGAGAGGCCCTTATTCAAGTGGCGCATAGCCGGCCCCTGAGAATACACCCGACAGACTGCGTGCAAAACGCCTGCCGTAGACAAGCGTTCCCAGCACAAGGCCGCAACGCACTTTGCACCGCGAGCCTCCAACAGCTAGGTCACCAGAGTAATTTCTTCCGGCCCTCCTTGGACCCTGGAGGCCCCCTCTTGGAACCCTCTGTAGGCTTCTCGGGTGTCTGTTGGAGGCTTCCTGGGAACCTGTTAAAGGTCTTTGGGTCCATCTTGCGGGGGGCGCCCCTTGACGTCTCTTCGAGCTCGCCCTCTGAACCTCCTCTTGGGGCCCTGTTTGTTCACTCCTTCTGCGATGTCTGGCCCCCTCTTCCCCCCTCCTCCTCCACCTCCTCCTCCTCCCCCTTCCTTTTTGTACAAGAGCCATGGCACACGTGCCACTTGTTTGTCGTCCACAATTCGCCTGTAGGGGGACATGCCCGACTTAGGGGTAGAGCCAAAGATCGGTCTGGCCACGATCGACACTTAGCTTGGCGTCTGCAAAACCGAATCGAAATCCATCGTGCCTGGGTGCTGGGTCAGATGTTTTTGAGATGTTCGCTTGGACTTCGTGGTTCTCTTGGGGACCTGCGGGAGGCCGTTCTGGAGCCTCTTAAGGGCCGTTTCGGAGCCATTTTGGGTTTCTCTGGGGCCTCTAAGAAGCCTCTGGGGTGCTTCTTGGGGGTGCCTTGGAGCTTACTGGGGGTTTCTTCGAGCGGAACGCTCAAATTGTCGGTTCGTCTTCCCCCCGCTTGGGCCTCTCTTGGGGCTCTCCCAGGCCGTCTTGAGCGCCTGTGCGGCCGTCTTGGGGCTGTCTCGAGCGTTCTGAGAGCCATCGTGGTGGCCTCTTGGGCTGTCTTGGAGCGGTCGTGGGTGCCCTGCCTGTCTTGGAGCGTCGGAAGTTGGGAAAGCTAGAATCAGAAAAACAGGTAAAAGGCCAAGGAACATCTATCTTGGTAACCTATTGTGGGTTCTTTTGGAGCGTTCTTGGTACCCGTTGGGGGCCTCGTGAGCTGTTGTGGAACCATCGTGGGCGTCTTGGGGCACCCTTGGGCCGTCTCGGAGGCATCTTCGACCCTCTTGGGCGCGTTTTGAGCCCATGTTTGGCCGGCCGCGCTACGGGAGGACTCACGCGACTCAGCCAGGGAATCCCGGGGAATCCCCAGAAATCTTTGTGAAACCGATGGTCCAGACCCTCAAAAATAATGTTGTAAACCCTTAAACTCTGAATTCAAAGTTGCATGAGACTTGGGGCACTCCGCTACGTGCTGAAGTCGCGGTGGCGGATCTGGTGCATTCTGCGGGCTGGTGTTTTTGTATTTGTTGGTGCATGTTGTTGGTTGTTGATTTTTTTCCGTTGCAGTCCGAGGCCAAATAATAAGTCCAACGTGTTAAATTATCGAGTTCCGGTGCTCCTGGTCCACGAACGTTCAATCCTATATGATTTTGTGACGTTCATTGCCGCGACGCTCGCTTGCTGGCACATTGTAGCTGCTGGTTTGGGTTGAGAGTTTTCAGACATCCGCATTTTGAAGGTACCAGTCTCCATCCATGCCACTTCTGCCAACATTTTAGGCTTCGGGGGTGGTCGTTGACTGTAAGGAAGTCTCCAGCGACATCCCCAGCCCGGCCTGTGGATACATTTGGTGGTGCGATAGGGAGGGGCCAAGCACTCATGAAGAAGAGAGGCCGGGGAGGTGGAGAATGAGGCCGAAGCGGAGGCCGAGGAGGAGGGGGAGGAGGTGGATCTGGAGGTGGATGTGGGAGCGTCTGCGGAGGAGGGCGGGAAGGAAGAGGAGGATGAGGAGGCGGAGGAGGAGGAGGAAGGAGAGGGGGAGGAGGACGAGGATGAGGAGGAGGATGGAGGAGGAGATCATCGGAAGCAGACGGGGCAAGGGAGAGGCTGGGACGAGGATGCCCCCCTTGACCTCTGGGCGCCCTGTGGGATCACTTCTTCAGGGTCCCTCTGTGCCTCCTCCTCCTCCTCCCCTTCCTTTCCCTCCTCCTCCTCCTCCTCCTCCTCCTCCTCCTCCTCCCCTTCTCCTCCTCCTCTCCTCCTTATCTCGCCTTCTCCTCCTCCTCCTCCTCCTCCCTCCTCCTCCTCCTCCTCCTCCTCCTCCTCCTCCTTAACCTCCCTTCTCTCCTCCTCCTCCTCCTCTCTCCTCCTCCTCCTTCTCCTTCCTCCTCCTCCTCCTCCGCCTCCTCCTCCTCCTCCTCCTCCTCCCTCACTCCTCCTCCTCCTCCTCCTCCTCCTCCTCCTCCCCCTCCTCCGTTCGTAAAAAAAACGGCAGCGTGGGAAGCACGGGATTCCCAGATCGCAGTCTATTTTAAGCGCCTTCCTACTCCAAGGGTCAAGCGGTTCTCCCTCTTCCCTCCTGCTCAGGGGGTGGGCGGAGATCCAGGCTGCCTCCCACGCATTCCTGCTTCACTCATGCGTCTGCCCACTCCCGACCGATTGGTATTCCCAGACATCCGGCTGCTCCAATTTCTTCGATGCGTGGGCCCCAGAGGCCTGGACCCTTTCCCCAGGGCCGGCTTTTCGTCCTGAGCCACTCTTTTCACGGTCCCGACGAGGCCCAGCGAGGGCCCCTGGAGGCCGAAAGCGGCCACAAACTTGCCGCTCCAGTTTTTTGTCGGAACGTCGGATCTCTGGGCCGTGTGGTCGCCTGCTTAGGTTGCCTGCTCAGGCCCCCCCCTGCGGCTCTCGCCAGCCTTTCTCCCGGCGCCCCGCGCGAGGAGCCGCCGGTCGAGGCCGTCGACCAGGCTTGGGAAAGAGGGAACTTGAGAAGGAGCAGCAGGACGATGATGATGCTGATGATGATGATGATGATGATGATGATGATGATGATGATGAGGAGGAGGAGGAGGAGGAGGAGGGGGAGGGGGAGGGGGAGGAAGAGGAGGAGGAGGAGGAGGAGGAGGAAGAATAACAAGAAGCATACTAAGCCTAATAATAATATTACTACGACGAATAATAATAATAATAATAATAATAATAATAATAATAGAAATAATAATAATAATAATAATAATAATAATAATAATAAGACTAATAACACAAATAAAACTAATAAGACGAATAAGAAGACGACTCGTATTAATAATAATAGTAATGATACTAATAAGACGCATGATAATCTAATATTCCTCTGCTGTGGCCTCCCCATATGTGCAATCGATTCGCATGGAACCTGTCCGCCGTGATTTGTCTAGCTAGGCGCAAGAGCTTTCGAATATTAACTGTCTTCAGTATGTGCCGTGTCTGGACATAACTCTTCTACTGCGAATGAATTGGAGTGTGAATGAGCCTCAGTAGTACGAGCGCGTCTTTGTGCATGAGCCTGGGGCCTCCTGGGGCCTCCTGAAACCTCCTGGGGCTTCCTGGGGTTTCCAGGAGCCTCTTGGGGCCTCCTGGACCTCCTAGGGAGGTTTCGTGCCCCAGGAGAGGCGCAATCTTATTATCAACAGACGTCCATAAACATTGGCGGATTAGAGCCCACAGGAGAAGGGCAAATATGGAACGCGTAAATACCAATGAATCGTGCCCAGGAGATGCCCCAATATATAGAAAATACTAAAACCAAAACAATGTAGGATTTGGTCTAACACAGGAAGAAGGACAATATAGAAACATACGTCAACATCAAATTATCGTGCTCCAGGTGAGGCCCATCGATAGAGCATACGTAAAACCATGGATTGGAGCCACTCCTGTTTCCTCTGAGGCCTCCTGCTCCTGGGGCCTCTCGGGGCCTCCTGTTGCCTTCCGAGGCCTCCTGGCGCTTCCTGTTGCCTCCTGGGGCCTCCTGTGGTTTCCTGAGGCCTTCTGGAGCTTCCTGGGGCCTCCTGGAGCCTCTTGGGACATCCTGTAGCCTCTTGAGTCTTTCTGTTGCCTCCTGATGCCTCCTGGGACCTCATGTGGTCTCCTGGGGCCTCCTGGAGCCTGTGTGAGCCTCCTGTGGCATCCTGAGAAGAATCTGCGCCCACGAGCCTGGCCACCAAAACAAGCAAACCGCTCGAGACATCCTCAACATCTGGCCCACCTGGGAGGTCAAAATGAGCGCCTCGCTCGAGACATCCTCCAAATCTGCTCCGACAACGAAAGATGCTGGCACAGAAAACAGGCAAACCGCTCGAGACATCCCCACAAAATTCCGCGAACGGGACCCCGTGAAATACCCCCCCGCCGCCCCCCTTAGAGTGCTGAGACGAGCGAATCGCCTGAGACATCCTCCAAATCTGTTCCGAAAACGAAACATGTTGGATCAGAAAATTGCCAAACCGCCTGAGACATCCCCACAAAATTCCGCGAACGGGACCCCGTGAAATACCCCCCCGCCGCCCCCCTTAGATTGCTGAGACGAGCGAATCGCCTGAGTCTGAGTGATGAATGAGTCTGAGTGATGAGAGAGCATGAGTGAGTCTGAGTGATGAGTGAATCTGAGTGGTGAGTCTGAGTGATGAGTGGTGTGTCTGAGTGAGGACTGAGTCTGAGTGATGAGTGAGTCTTGATGAGTGAGTCTGAGTGAT
>CAUYUJ010010168.1:0-7500 GCA_963575745.1 Prorocentrum cordatum
GGAGGCGGAGGCGGAGGCGGAAGAGGAGGAGGAGGAGGTGGAGGAGGAGGAGGAGGCGGAGGAGGAGGAGGAGGAGGAGGAGGAGGCGGATGAGGAGGAGGAGTCGGAGGAGGAGGCTGACTTGACCCGTTCGTCCGCCCCGGGGGAGCGCAGCCATGGCGGCGGTCGCCCGGCCCGGCCGCGTCGACAGCTGCACTCCGGACGCGGCGGCCTCGGCCGCTCGGGGGGCACAGGACGGGGCCAGGAACGGGGCCAGGAGGGGAGCGCACCTAAGTCGGGCACGTCCCTCTGCAGAAGGCATATTGAAAACTAGTCCCAAAATAGTGTGGAGGCGATTTGTCGTTTTTTTTGTTGTTGTCTGTTTTTGTCTGTTTTTGGTTATATATATATATATATATATATATATGTATGCATTGGCTATTTCTTATGTTTCGTGCAAAATCCGCCTGTAGGAGGACATGCCCGACCTAAGAGCAAACCCCACAGACAGGGCCGCCTACGATCCGACTCGATTCGCTGGCTGGGGCCGCGCTTCCAATTCGATGCGAGCCGGCTCTATTGACCGGCATCGGCCAGTGCCAGCTGGGATGCGATTCGGGACGATTCGCTGGCGATTCGATCTGCTCTCGATCCGATCCGATTTCGCGATCCGATCCAGTGCAGACCCGACAGACACAAAGGATCGCCGATTCCCAGGAAGATCTGGGAAGCCATGGGAAGATGTGGGAAGTGTGTGGGGGGGGGGGGAGACGACGCTCCAGAAGCTACGGCACACCAGGGGGGGTCCCGGGCTCTGTGCCTCTTTCTCTGTGTGTGTGCCTGGGCCCCCTTTGAAGCTCGGAGCTCCGCGCGCAGACCCCCCTCCGCACCTCCCTGCTCGCCTGCCCTCCCCTCGGCGGAGGGACCGGCGCGAGGAGGAGGGGGAGGAGGAGGAGGAGGAGGAGGAGGAGGAGGAGGAGGAGGAGGAGGAGGAGGACCGGGGCCGCTTCGGGGAGGGCACCCCCTGGCGTCCTGCGCGCTCGTGGGAGGCCCTCGTGCCTCCCGGCGGAGGGTGCCCTCGGGTGCTCTGCGGCCTGGGCGGCGGAGGGCCTCGCGTTCTTGACTGGTGCTCTTCAGGAGGGGAAAAAGCACACAGGCACAATGAAGCGTCGATTCCCAGAACATATGGGGAACTATGGGGAAGTGGGGGGGAAGACAAGGACCCCGAAAATATGGGAAAAGATGGGCGATTTTTTTTTGTTTGTGTGTACTCCAGATTTCGTAATAAAGGGAGGGGGGTCTCATTTCGGGGGGGGTCTCTTCCAGGCTATCTTGGAGGGCCTTGGGGGGGTCTGGGGACGATGTTTTGGAGGGTTCTCCCACGGGGGGTGTCTAAAAACTTCTCGTCTGGGAGGGTTGAGACCCCTCCCTTTTATTACGAAATCTGGAGTACCCGTCTCTCATCCCTTCGGATACAACTCCTGGGAGGTCAAATTCTGACTTCGCCCCTGGTCTGAAATTTAGCTCAATCTCGCCTAATCCTGCTGAATCCGGCTTGATCTCGCTTAATACAGTTTATCTGGGGCGGAAATGAGGGGGGGATGACTAAGGGGGGGTGGATATCATGGCGGGGGCCATGATATTTCTCAGATTTCATGGCGCCTCTTCTTTATTTCATTACGTCCCTGGCCCCCCCCCCCGCTGGGCCGCGCACATGCCGCCGGTCATGATTAGCAACCCCCCTTCTTTGACGCCCCCCTCTTGCCGCTCCCGAGGGTTAATCACGCTTAATCCGGGGCCTAATCCGGCGTAGCACCCCCCCAAATGGGGTTAAATTCTTTGTAATCTCTCCGACGAAGACCTCCCAGTAGTTGCCTCCTAACATCCCTTCTCTCTGCTCCCTCATCCTGTTCCTCCCTCCCTCCCACCCCTCCTCCTCCTCCTCCTCCTCCTCCTCCTCCTCCTCCTCCTGATTAGCGCCAGGGCCCCCACGGCGGCGCCTCTGGCGCCGCCCCTGGCGCGCTGCGCGGAGCTTCGACAGTTCATGTTTATGGAGTTCTCCTCCTGGCTTTGACGTGAGGCCTCTCCTTCTGTCCCTCCCTCTTTGTTACTTCAAGCCTCGCGCGGCCCGCTTAGCTTCGACCGGAAGAGGCGCGCTCTCGACCCGCGAATCAAAACATGTTCATGGAGTTATTGATTCCTCGAGCCCCGCTGCCGCGGTCTTCCCGGAGTTTCCGAGGATCACGGTTGGCGTTGGAGAGACGGCGTGCGATGTTGTCAGGAGGGGAAATATAGGAAAATATGGGAAGTGGTGGGGAACACAGAAACCCAGAACATATGGAAAGATATGGGGAATCTTTCTATTCGTGTGTATGTATTTGTGTGTCCTGGGGCCCCTTGATGTCGCTCCGCGGGCCCGCTCCTGGCACGCTCTTGGGGACAGCGTGTGCACCGAAGAAGCCCTGGCCCCGGCGGGGGGGGGGGGATGTCGTGCACAGGCGGGGGCCATCGCGGCCGGCCCGCCTCTCGGAGACAGCGTGCTCTGCGGAGATCGCAGCTGCGGAGGAGGAGGAGGAGGAGGAGGAGGAGGAGGAGGAGGAGGAGGAGGAGGAGGAGGAGGAGGAGGCTATCTTTCCAGCGCCAGCCGTGTGTGCTTTTTAAACCTCTGCGCTTTTTTTGTTCACAGATTTCGAGCTCGCGGGCCCGTTGCTGAGCCTGGGGGCTAGCAAGCATGGATCTGGGGCGAAGGCTTTTTTAGGTGCTCGTGCTTTTTCCCAACCTTTTTAACATAGATTTCGGGCGATGAGGAGGAGGAGGAGGGAGCAGGAGGAGGGAGGAGGGAGGAGGGAGGAGGGAGGAGGGAGGAGGGAGGAGGGAGGAGGGAGGGAGGGAGGAGGGAGGAGGGAGGAGGGAGGGAGGGAGGGAGGGAGGGAGGGAGGGCCCGTTGTTCGGCCTGGGGGTCATCAGCAACCTATCCGGGGCGAACCGCTGCCCCCCGCGGGGAAGCGGTCGGACTTCCCGGGGCCGCGCATTCCAAAAGTCATATGCCGGCGGATGTCTCTGCGCTCTCGGTGCTGCCGGCGTGGCCTGGTCTGTCGGTGTGCCAGTCTTCGGAGCTCTGGGGGGAGGTCGGTGGCCACGTGCGAACCCTACCCCCCCCCACGATCTCTAGGGGAGGGGTTCGCTTCGTTCGGGAGCTCCCGAGCGGAGGGAACTCCCACCCACCCTTAGAAATCGTTGGGGCGGGGTCCCCGGGCCTCGATGTCCCCGATCGAGGAAGGGAAGGGGGCTAAACATCGGGCTGGACGAGAGGCGAGGGGGCTCTGGTGACGGTGCAAGTGCGAAAGCGGCTCCTCCTCCTCTTCCTCCTCCTCCTTCTTGCCCTCCCTCCCTCCCTCCCTCTGGGCCGGCGGAGGGTCTCCTGTTCTTGGAGGACGTTCTTCTATCCTAGGTCCGGCCGTATCTAATCTTAAGTCGGGCATGTCCCTCTGGCGGAGGAGTACTCAAACATAGACAAACAACAGTCAGGATACATTTTTTTTGGGGGGGGGGGACTATTTTCGAGTATTTTTTTGAGTATTTCTCCTTGCCTCCCAACATCCGCCTGTAGGGGGACCTTGCCCGACCTGACACTGCTCTCCTAGCGCCCCCCCCGCCGCCCGCACGGCGCCGAGGCCCTGGACCCGGCCCAGAGGCGCGCGCCGCGCCCCGCGCCCCAGCGCAGACGGCCGCTAGCCGTCGGTGCGGCCGCTCGCCCGCTCGAGCGATCGCTCGGCCTCCCCGGTCGGCCGCTCGACGGGCTGCTCGATCTCTCGCGACCCTGCCGGGGGCTCCCGGCAGGAGGAGGAGGAGGAGGAGGAGGAGGAGGAGGAGGAGGAGGAGGAGGAGGAGGAGAGAGGAGGAGGAGGAGGAGGAAGGAGAGGAGGAGGAGGAGGAGGGGGAGGAGGGAGGAGGAAGGGAGGAGAGGGGAGGACGAGGAGGAGAGAGGAGGAGGAGGAGGAGGAGGAGGCGGAGGAGGAGGAGGAGGAGGAGGAGGAGGAGGAGGAGGAGGAGGAAGGAGGAGGGAGAGGAGGAGGGAGGAGGAGGAGGAGGAGGAGGAGGAGGACGAGCAGGCGGGAGGAGGAGGAGGAGGAGGAGGAGGAGGAGGAGGAGGAGGAGGAGGAGGAGGAAGGGGCGGAGGAGGAGGAGGGAGGAGGAGGAGGAGGAGGAGGGGGAGGAGGGAGGAGGAGGAGGAGGGGGAGGATGAGGAGGAGGAGGAGGAGGGGAGGAGGAGGCGGAGGAGGAGGAGGAGGATGAGGGGAGGAGCAGGAGGAGGAGGAGGAGGCGAGGAGGAGGAGGAGAGGAGGAGGAGGATGATGAGGAGGAGGAGCAGGCGGAGGAGGAGGCGGAGGAGGAGGAGTAGGAGGAGGAGGAGGAGGAGGAGGAGGAGGAGGAGGAGGAGGAGGGAGGAGGAGGAGGAGGAGGGAGGAGGAGGGAGGGAGGAGGAGGGGTGGAGGAGGATGAGGAGGAGGAGGAGGAGGGGAGGAGGAGGCGGAGGAGGAGGAGGATGATGAGGAGGAGCAGGAGGAGGAGGAGGGAGGCGGGAGGAGGAGGAGGAGGAGGAGGAGGAGGAGGAGGAGGAGGGAGGAGGAGGAGGAGGAGGAGTGAGTCGGTGTGGTTTCGGGGTCACCGCGCGGTCTTGGGGCTCGGGTCGTGCTCCGAGGGCGTCTCGGGCGACCGGGGCCTCCGGGGCCCCAGGGCCGTGCGGTGACGGGCCGTTCGGTGAGGTCTCGGGGGACCTCGAGGTCACCGCACGGTCCTTCACCGCACCGTCTCGGGACTCCCTTAGGGCGAGCAGTGGCGAGGCGTCCTGGCTTGCCCATGGGTCCACCAGACGATGTCCCGAGGACCTTTTGCGGTCCGCACGGAGTGTGTTCTTGGAGCATCTCTGGCTGAGACCCTTTTTGTTTTGACACACCGGGTCTATGTTCTGAGAACATTGTTTCTGTTCTCAGAGCTTGGGTTCTACGAACATATCGTGGTAGGGCTTGGACGGTCGATCCCAGCGCTTGGCCCCCCGGCGCCGCCTCCGGCGCCGCCCCCGGCGCGCTCCGCGCGCCAGGGAGGGGGTCCGGCGCAGATCCAAGAGTTCCGCTCGGATCGCCAAAAATTGATGCTCAAGGCGTTTTTGCTTGTTTGTTTTGTTTATGGGCTTGCTTTTGTAGCAGTACAAAGAGTGTAATTACCGATGCGCAGGAGGAAGTGGTGATTACATACCGCTGCCGCTGCTCTTCCTGGAGGGCCGTCGTCGCGCCATGGCTGGGTTCTCCCCGCGAGCCTGTTCAGAACGCGGGAGTGTTCGGACGCTAGGGCCGATCCTGGGCCCGTGGTCGGAGGGCACCAGCCTGTACACTAGGGGTCGATCCTCGGCCCAGGATCGGTGTGTTGTGTGTGTGTGTGTGTGACTGTGTGTGTGTGTGTGTGTGTGTGCGTGCGTGCGTGCGTGCGTGCGTGCGTGCGTGCGTGCGTGCGTGCGTGCGTGCGTGCCTGTGTGTGTGTGTGTGTGTGTGTGTGTGTGCGTGCGTGCGTGCGTGCGTGCGTGCGTGCGTGCGTGCGTGCGTGCGTATGTGTGTGTGTGTGTGTGTGTGTGTGTGTGTGTGTGTGCGTGCGTGTGTGCTTCCCTGCCCAAGCCAGGCGGGCGTGCACACCGCTCTTGGGCCGAGAACAGCTCGGCGCCCTCCCGAGGGGCGTGTCCGATCGAGACGTCGGGGCGACGGCCCGCCTCCCACCCGCGAGATCCGAGCGCCCCGCCCCCGCCCCCCGTCGGCTCGGGAGCATCGAGGGCACCCCCCTGTGGTTCTCTTCGTGCTGAAGGGGGAGGAGGTGGTGGAGGACGCCGAGTTGGATGTTCTGGTGCATCCTCGGGGGAGGGTGCCCTCGGAGGCTCCGTGGTTTTGGCGGCGGAGGCTTCCCTGCGCCTCGGGCACGTCCTTCTGCCCCAGGTCCGACCGTCGTTATGCGCAAGGGCTGCCTTCGCCAGGGTGACCCGTGGTGCGGGCCCACAGGCCTCCCGCCAGCAGTGGCTGGCGCGCTCGCGCTGCGCTGGTCCGGCCTCCCCCTGCGGCCCACCCCGAGCCGCGCACCGAGGGCCACTCCTGCCTGGGGCCCAGGGCCACTCCTGTGCTTGGCATCGCTCGGACGTGTGCATTTTTCTTTCGGCGAGGACTATCGAGGAGCATCCTTCATCAGTTCGCAAAAAAAATCACGCACGAAACCGAACAAAACACAGGAAATGGACGTCCGAGCGATGGCCAGTGCGTGCAGCCGAGAAGCGGGCACGTGGAGAAAGACGGCAGGCGAGGGAAGCTGCGCACGGCCGCCCGCGCGGCCCCCCCGAGCGGCCTCGGGCGGGCCCGCCTGGGAGGCCAGGCCTCCGCTGGGGAGGCCTCTCCGCGAGCGGGGCGCCCCGCGAGGCGCAGCCGGAGTCAGCTGTCCGACCTGACCTGCGTGTCCCCGGCCCTCGGCTTCGGCGACGGCGCGCTCCGCGGGGGCCGTCGGCGTCGTCGGCGTCGTCGTCGTCGTCGTCGTCGTCGTCATCGTCGATGTTGTCAAGGTCGTCAAGGTCGGCGTCGCCGTCCAGGTCGCCGCCGCCGCCGAGCGGGCTCGGGAGGTCCTAGGCGCTGCTCCAGGGAGGGCGGTCCTTGGGCTGCGGCGGCGGCGCGCTCCCCATGGGGGCTACGGGGCAGAAGCTCGTTCGGGGCTTCCCCGTAAGGCTTTTAGTTTTGGTCTCCTCCTCCTCTGCTCCTTCCCCTCGCCTTGGGACGGACACGCTGAAGCATAAGTACTGCTGCGATAACTAGTATTAGTTTTACATCCGTTGTTTGCTATTGTAACGGTTACTGATATTTTCACCGTGACTCTTATTGATACTGTTACTGTTACTGGTATTTTTGAATCTTATAATTGCGCTTACTATTCCTATTCCTATTACTGGTGCGATTGCTGGTACGGTTACTGTTAATCGTAATATTGTTGTTATGTTCATTGTTATTCCTATTTCCATGATTACCGGTTATTTGCATCATTTCTCACTGCCTTAATTGGCACGATTACTTTATTCCCCACATCCAAAGTGGGGTTCTTGTTTTCTCTGGACACCCCGCGCAGGAACAGGAACACACACACACCCACTCACACTCACTCACACTCTCTCATCATCAACCTCATCAGCATCATCGATGATGCTCTCTCACATGCTTAGTCACTCACATACTCATCATCATCATCACTCGCACTCTCTCACACGCTCACGAACATCATCATCATCATCGGCATCGGCATCATCCTCATTCAAACATCATCATCGCCACCACCACTCACAATCAATCATCATCCTCTTCACCACTCATCTTCACCACCACTCATCATCCTCATCCTCATCATCGTTGAGTAAATTGTGAGGAAGTCTCAGGCGGGAGCCCCCTCCCTATGGGGCCCGCAGATCATGTTGGTAATCCGAGCGGGTCATCGGAATCCTGTAAC
>CAUYUJ010010168.1:12500-29949 GCA_963575745.1 Prorocentrum cordatum
GCGCAGTATTGGTGCGCGCGGGCGGGCGTACGTGGGGATGGCCGAAGCGAACAGGTTAGGTTATCGGCTGGCAGCTCCTCCCCCCGCTGGGTTCAGTACTGCAGGCTGATGAACAGCGACTTCCTAGAGAATTGAGAACAAACTGAAAGAGACCATGCAGTACGCGAGCACGAGGATAACTCCCCCCTGGGGGGCGAGGAAACCAGGCCCCCTGGCGGCCCCAGGGGATGGTTGGGGACCTCCCCAGTCTGGTTCCTGAGCGTTCTCGCCCCGGGACGCTTCTGCGGCAGCTGCGCCTCTCCGAGAGCGCTCCGGGCGCGCCCGAAGCGCCCCGAACGGCCGCCCGATGCTTGAGAACCACTTAGAAGGGGTCGTGATGTGGAGGAAGACGATGACGATGACGATGACGATGTCATCGCCATCGTCATCGTCATCGTCATCGTCATTGTCATCGTCATCGTCATCGTCAGATGGGGCTCGATGGGTGCACCGCGTCGTCTGGTCGGCCAAGGAGCCCATGAGTCTTGGCGGAGGAGCTCGGTGCACGGGCACGCGCGCACCTGCGGCAGCTCGAGAGGCTGTCCCCATTCCGCGCCCGCTTCGGGCCCCCCGATGGGGGGAGCGGCCCGGCCGTGGGGGGGTCGGGCCCGGTAACGAGGGGGGGTCGGTTAGGTGTGCTGTGCGTGGGAGTCATTTGAAGCAGGAGTTGTCGTCTCTCCCAGTTACTGTCAGGCGATCGCAAACATGGATCAATGGGGGCTTGGATTGGCGACGGGTCCCGTTTCCATGGGAAATCGCGGATTCCCGCTGCCGAGCGAGGCGGCACGGGCCGCATTCTGGGGAGGGCACCTCCCCCGATCCATGAATTTGGCGACCGCGCGCCAGATCCATGGAACGCGAATCCATGTTTGTGCGCCCCCGAAACAAAGGGGGGTTGGTTAGGTGTGTTGTGCGTGGGAGTCATTTTAATCAGGAGTTGTTGTCTCTCCCAGCTATTGACGTATCTTACTGCTCATGAGTGGTCGTCAATCGGCGCTATGATAGGCGCTAGTAGACACCGTTAGGCGCCAATCGGCGCTACTAGGCGCCAATGGGCGTTAGTAGGGGCATTGGTATACTCTAGTAGAGGCCAGTCGGGCGTTCCCTGTCTCTAAATATACCGTTCTCACGTATTCAGGGGGGAAGAGAACACAGACACGATTGATCCTCGATCCCCCTGGAGATGGGGAACTATGGGAAGCGGGGGGGAGGACGAAAATCCAGAAAATACAGGAAAATATATGGAATCCTGGGATTTGTGTCTACTTCTTTATGTGTCCCATACACATAAAAAGGTTGTGGAAGGGGGGGTGCGCCGCCCTCGAGGGAGGGGTCGGTTTCGCGCCTCTGCGGACGTCCTTTCGCTGGCTCCCGCGGGGGCTCTTTCCTGCCACAGGGGGGCGCTCCGGCAGCTGTGCCCCCTCGCCGGGAGCGCTCAGGGGAAAGGGCCCAGACGTACGTCGGGCGTGTCCCTCTACAGGAGGAGTATTCAAAAATAGTCAAAACATAGTCAGGGGATGGGTTTTCCAGCATGTTTTTCCTATTTCTGAATATGTGTTGAGTGCTTTTTGTTTTCGTGCAAAATCCGCCCGTAGGGAGACACGCCCGACCTAAGCCCAGACCCGTGAGGATCATCGAGCGCGTTCCACTACTCGCAACGTGCCTACTCGCAGACGTTCGAACAAAGACATGTCTTCCCCTATGTGATGGACCGTACGTGCAGTGCCAGGGGCGGCGGCCCGTCTTCCCATCTTACCATCATAGGGGGATGCGAAGTCCCTGAAGACGGGCCGGGGTGGGCACGAGCGGGCATCATAGCCGGCTCAAAATCAAAAGAGGCACCGTAGCCTCATCAATCTAGATTGATCCACTCACGGATCCACTGCAATCTATGTCCATTGACTTCACTCCATGCGTAGCGTGCCTACTCGCAGCGTGCCTACTCGCAGCGTGCCTACTCGCAGACGTTCGAAGAAAGACCTGTCTTCCCCTGTGTGATGGACCGTGGATCCCCCGTGGCGGCTCCAGGCCATCTGCGAGCATTCCCTTTCGGGGACTAAGAAACCGACACAAGCAGAAACTTCTGGCGCCTCCCGCAGATTCCTTGCATCCGCGCTGGACCTCCCCGCCCTGCGCGCGGAGCGCTCCATGGGCGGCCCCCCGGAGGCGCCGCCCGGGGGCCCCAGCGCAGACCGGAGAGATCCGCGCGCACAGTGAGCGGCTTGAGTAAGGAACCCTTTTCGTTGGGGAGGGGCTCCGTGTTCCTTAATTGTTTCGCAGCTTGCCTTAGGTTTTCCTTGGGTTTTCGATACGAATTCGAAGTTCAACTCATGGAAAGTAGGGGCCTCCTTCCTTATTTAGGGTTCCTTAGGTCAAGGCTCCGACTGTAGCTCCGAATGCTTATGTTTGGGTCGTTTTCTCGTCCCGTATACCTGTTGCGAGCAGTGGGGCGCGCTTATCCAGTGCTGGGGGGAGGGCCGTGACCTCTGAGGCGCCACGCTGCGAGAGGGGTCCGACGGCGTCGGATGTCTGGGCGGCATATGGTCGCCACCCCTGCCCGTTTTCGTCTGTTCTTGGCGGCGCGCGGAGGGGGGTGTGAGGGAGGGGGTAAGACTTCTTAGAAGGAGGCTGCTTCGGCTGCTTCTTAGAATCAGGCGATCGCAAACATGGGTCAAGGGGATGTGCATTAGCGACGGTTCCCGTTTCCATGGGAAATCGCGGATTTCCGCCGCCGAGCGAGGCGGCACCGGCAGCATTTCGGGGACGGCATTTCCCCCGATCCATGGATTTTGCGACCGCGCGCCAGATCCATGGATCGCTAATCCATGTTTGCGAGCCCCCAGTAGAAGGGTGCCGGCCCTACATCTACAGACAAGGCCAAGAAGCAGGGGTGTTTCTAAGGAGCCTTCCCTCCTCCCCCTGCTCTCCTCTGCGCGCCGCCATTGTTCTGCGCGGCAGCGGGGCGCTGCAGTGGAATCGGGCCGGGCGTGAGGGGGGGGGGAGCTTCAGGAACAGGAGGGTCAGGGCGCAATCTCGGTTCCTCCGCTCCGATGGTATTATATTTCGATGGCTTCCGATTGCAGCTTGATTCGACTTCGGATTCCCATTTGGGTTCCGATTTCTGAATGGAGGCCTGCTGACCTGCCGAGTTCTGCCAATTCGAGTTCTCCCGACTTGGCTGCCGACCTCTGCCGATCCGATTGCTTTCGATCGCCGATCCGACTTCTCGATTCGATTCTGGGCTACTCCTGGGGGGGTCAGAGAACTGCTGCGTGCAGCTGGTTTCGGCGCCGCCTCAGGGCGCTTGCCCCGATGCGTGGGCGCCTCCATCGCCAGGAGGCGCCAGGAAAGCCAGCTGCGTGAGCTGATTCGCTACCAGCTACCTCCCCCCCCCTCCTCCCCCTCCTCCCCCTCCTCCTCCTCCTCCTCCTCCCCCTCCTCCCCCTCCTCCCCCCCCTCCTCCTCCTCCCTCTTCCTCCTCCTCTTGCTCTCTCCTCCCCCTCCTCCTCCTCCTCCTCCTCCTCCTCCTCCTCCTCCTCCTCCTCTCCTCCTCCTCCTCTGCTCCTCCTCCCCCTCCTCCTCCTCCTCCTCCTCCTCCTCCTCCTCCTCCTCCTCCTCCTCCTCCCCCTCCTCCTCCCCCTCCTCCTCCTCCTCCTCCTCCTCCTCCTCCTCCTCCTCCTCCTCTCCTCCTCCCTTCGTCCGACCTGGGAGGGGGGCCGACGGCCTGCCACCCATCGCCGCGCGTCCCGGAGCCAGGTCCGCCCGCCCCCCCCCCCGCGACCGCGAAGAGGAGACTGCGCCGCGCAGGCCGCGGCCTCGGCCGGAGCGCTGCCCTTCGTCAAGGCGGCCCCGCGAGGGCGCGAGGAGTTCCGCGCGTCGATCGCGGGGCTCAAAGGGGGAGAAGGTACCCATGCCTCTAATTAGCCCCTCGCCCGTTTCCTCCTCTCTGGGCCTCCTGGGAGGCCCCCGTCCCCGCCGCTGGATGCGCCTCGAGATCCTGCTCACAGCGCACCCCGGGAGAGGCCCGGGGAGGAGCGGCATCGGCACCTCTTGATTTTTCAGGGGCGCGGTGCGCGAAGTTGGCCCCCGCGGGTGGCCCAGAAGGGCGGGCCGACGGCGCCCCGAGGGCCTCGATCCTCGATCCTCCCCTGTCCGAGGCCACCGGCCCAGCACCGCCCTGAGCGACGCCACGCGGCCCAACACCGCCCTCGGCTACCCCACCTGGCCCGCCGCCGCCCTGAGCGACGCCACGCGGCCCAACACGGCCATGGGCGACTTCGCGCGGCCCCACACGTCCCTGGGCGACTTCACGCGGCAGAACACGCCCCTGGGCGACTTCACGCGGCAGAACACGCCCCTGGGCGACGTTACGCGGCCCAACACGGCCCTGGGCGACTTCACGCGGCCCAACACGGCGCTGGGCGACGTGACGCGGCCCAGCGCGGCCTTGGCCGACGTCGCGCGGCCCTTGGAGGGCGCCAAATAGACCATCATCACCCATCCCTTGCCACGCCCATGCCGGCCCCAGGGTTGGCGTGTGTGCTGTCCTGGCCGAGCCACGAGGGCGCACACACCGACCCTAGGATTCAGTCGGGTATGTCCCTGTACAGGAGGACTGAACCCAAACATAGCTTAAAACAAATAGTCAGGGGCTGTTCTTTTGACTATCTTTTGGCTATTTGATGGTGTGTTTTGGCCACCTTTCGTTCTTCTTCCCAAAAATCCGCCTGCCCGACCTGACCCTAGGATTCGGGGGTGGACAGAACCCCCAACAGTGACACGTCGATTAGTGAATTGTCCGTTTTCGGTTCTCCAGAGGGCGCCGGGGCCGTTATTTTCCAGGTCTGCGCCCGCCAGGTTTGGGCCTCAGGTCGTCTTCACTAAACCACGCTTTGCTAAAGGGGGGTCTGTCCATCCCCGAAGGATGCGCTTCGGAGGGCACCAACTATACACCAACACCGATCCTGGCCCAGGATCACCCTGGGCCCAGGATCGGTGTATATGCCCTCTTGCCCAAGGCAGGAGGGCGTATACACCGGTCCTGGGCCCAGGGTGATCCTGGCCAGGATCGGTGTTGGTGTATAGTTGGTGCCTTCCTAGCGCTTGGCCAGGATCGGTGCACGGCGGGCTCGCGCTGCCTCGACACGGCGGCGGCCCCCGCGCGGGCGTCAAGGGCTGGGCGCCGCCGGCGCCCAGGGCCGGCCGTCGTCGAGCGGTCTCGCGGTGTCGGAGAGCCGCGGCCGCGAGAGGCTGCACGACTCCTCCTCCTCCTCCTCCTCCTCCTCCTCCTCCTCCTCCTCCTCCTCCTCCTCCTCCTCCCCATCCTCCTCCTCGTCCTCCTCCTCCTCCTCCTCCTCCGCCGTTTTGGCATCGCGACGCGGACCCCTGGTGGGGAGGCGGTGGATGAGGACGAGGAGGAGGTGGACGAGGAGGTGCAGGAGGGGGAGGAGGAGGGGAATGAGAAGGAATACACCTCAGGCGATGCTTAAGAAAACTTGAGTTTTCGACCAGAGTCTCGATTATTCTTACTGTTTCAATGTAAATCCCAAGATTTTGATAGAAATTTTGGGTTTTTATTCAAGTTCTGAGACTATGAATTTCTTAACCCATGATTTCTTAAGCATTTCGCAGGGTGTACAGGGAGAATGGGGACCAGAGTAGACCCATGACGCATCAGCGAGGCTGCAGTGCACTTCCGTCCGAAGTCCCCTCCTCACAAGTTCGTGCGAATATTCCTTTTCACTGCAGGAAGCGCCACTAAGGCGAGACCTCGTTTTCTACAGTTCCAGAAAACGTCTACCCATGGCTCCGTTTTAAAGAGGATGATCCCTCCAGCCGTGTAAGTGTTGCACGTTTAAAAAGAACGTCTTGGGCATAAGTTGCGCGGGAGCCTCCAGCAATACAGTAAACCCGCATGGTAAGGATGGGCAATTTTCCCAAGGGTACCCTTGCGTCCTTGCCTCCTCGGTCCATCCTTGGCCACTTTTGTTGGCCGCGCCCCGCTCGGAAAGCTTCGTATGGCCTTCCAAGGTGCTCGCGCATCCTAATTACACGGGTTCACTGTAATTCTATTGTGGAATTGAGCCGCCCTCAATCCGTGCAGCTGTTGCCCAATTTTGAATTTCAGGTCGAAGAATCTCAGGAGGTCTCAAGAGAGAGTCGCTTTTTGAAAACGAACCAGCCTCCATCCATGCAGCTGTTGGGAACTACACGAAACGAATGTGTGTGACACACGTGTGACGCTGAGGCGAGGGCCGCACGTTTTCAATCACCCCCTTGTAACTGCTGGATTTGTGTTAGACGATGGTGCGCGGCGCTCAGGCGAGATCCGCATTTTGACCCCCCGATCCGTGTAGCTGCACATTGGTTTAAGATGTGTGTGCGCGTTGCAAAGCTTCCCGATTCCGACCGCCCTCCGATTTCAGCTCGAAGCTTCCCTCCCGCGCAGGGCCCAACGCCGCCCTCGCCAGACATCCGGTGTTTTTTTGAATGCGGGGCCCTGGAAGTCCCGACCCTTTCCCCAGGGCCGTTTTTTTGTCCATCCATAGCGTAGCGCAGCATAGCATATCATAGCATAGCCTAGCATAGCATGGCGTAGCGCAGCATAGCATAGCATATCATAGCAAAGCGCAGCATAGCAGAGCATAGCATAGCATAGCATAGTATACCGCGTTTACCGCTCCTACTAATGTTGCTTTCCTAGAGGCTCCAACTCCTAGGTAGGGTCGCACTGGGATAATTTTCATCCAGAGTCGTTTTTTGACGGTCCCAGGGCCCAGCGAGCGCTCCTTGGAGGCTGGAAGCGGACACCAACCTTCCGTTTTTTTTGTTGTTGTTGTTTTTTTTCGACGCGAGCATGCTCGCTTTCGGGCGACAACCTCAGGCGGCCGTTCGGGACGACTCTGGAGAGTGTTTTTACGGGACATGAAAACGACCACAGCCACTGCTTTTCTTTTGTTGCCGCCTTAAGCCAGCAGAAACAAGGCAGTGGTTGTGGTAATTTTCGTTGAGCTTGGCACCAGGGAAATGACCACAACCACAGCTTCTTTCTCGGCCGGCTGGAAGGCGGCGCAAACAAGAAGAAGCAGTGGCTGTGGTCATTTTCCCGTCCCGCATTTGCTAGGGTCAGGCGATAAACCCCGGGTTATCGGGCTTGCCCCCCCCCCTCCCCTCCCCCAGGATAGCCGAACCCTGCCAGTTGTGCAGGTCCGGGGTGGGGGGGCGCGGGCATATGCAGGGCTTTCCACAGCGCGAAGGTTAGGTCATCGGCCGGCCCCGGCCTACCCCCACCGGGGATAACCCGGGTGATCGCCGATTCGAAAAAGGTCTCCAGACAACGTTGACGAGGCTCAAAAAGATTGCCTCCTCGTCCTCGCCAGTGTTCGGAGCGGTCGGGATCGGTGCGGAAAGAGAGGGCACAAAGGCCGACAGCAGCTCTTGTCCACTCGGAACAGGACTCGCTGTCGGTGCCGTCGCGGGCGTTGTCCATTTGAGACAGATGGCCGCGTGCCCAACTCGGGTATAGCCAGGACCCCAGGTAAGGGCACCCGGTTAGTAGTAGGGCCCCAGAGCCCCTAAATAGGCCAGAATCACTAAACCAGGTCTGCCGTAGCTGGTGGTTTTCTGATGACGGCAGTTCCGGTTAATGGAACGGGGCGGGGGGGGGCGCCCCCCAGTACACATCATTAAACCAGGTCCCACTAAACCCAGTTCTGCCAACGCCCGACCAACAGCGTCTGCTGTAGGTTTTGGACAACATTTTCATGTTACGCCTCGGACGCACTTTTTGCGCACCCGTGTCGGGCGTCCAACGTGTGTGCCTCGCCTGCTGATGGGGGTCAGCTTCTTGGGGGGCAGGAAGGGGTAAGCTCAGTTCCATGTACTTTCAAAGGTCGAGGCCGTATTTGTCTCAAGAGATCTGTCTTCCCTTGGCTTCTCCTTGGTTTTTCCTTCGGGAATGTGCGTCCAGGCAGGTATTTGTAGCACAGTTGTTGTTGGTTTCCTCAGTTTGCCCTTCGTTGACTCTGTCCCCCAGAAGTCTGTCCACCATTAGCATGCGAATGACTGTTGGAGCCGGTTTGGGGTCTGAGCTTGCCCAGCACCCGGGTCCGGCGAGCAGAGGAAGAGGGGCGAAGCTGACAGCGGTGGGCTCGAGGAGGTCTCTTCGCCGCCTCCTTCGGCCTCCTCCGGGGTCCGCTTTCGGGCCCCAGGGCAGTCCAGAGTTGATCTGGGGTGAAGCTCTGCCTCAGAGATGGACCCCAGGAGGGGCCGAAGGATTGCAAAAAAACCCAAGATTTTCTCGAAGGATTGCAAAAAAACCCGAAGGATTGCAAACAAACCCTTCGTACGAAGGATTGTAAAAAACCCGAAGGGTTTTTTTTTGCAATCCTTCGTTCTTGGGACTCGGGGCTGGAGCGGGCGGGCGGTCATGGGGGGTGGCCCGAGTGGGGGGGCGAGGGAGAGGGCCCCGAAGGGGCACGTCAGGGCTCCTCGTGGAGCCAGCAGGGGCCCGACAGGGGCCCCAAAAAACCAAAAAGAAAAAACCCAAACAACAAAAAAAAAACCCAATACACCAAACAACAACAAAAACATAAACAAACCCTAAAAAACCCAACGAAGGTTTTTTTGCAATCCTTCGTTTTTTGCAATCCTTGTTTTTTTTTTGCTTGCAATCCTGGTTTTTTTTGCATTCCACCCCCATCGGAACCGATTTCCACGAGGTCCATCCCTAGCACAGGTCAAAAACCCTACTGAGGACGCGCGACTTTGCTCAGGGCGCCCTTGCGTCCTTGCTCTTCCTTGCTCTTGCGTCCTGGGGGTTTTCGTCGTCCGCCGCCCCAAACATCCCAACTTCGGCTTCCAAGGGTCTTGCGTCCTTTCCGCGCGTCCTTATCAGGGTCTTTGACTGTGGACCCCCCTGTCCGTCCAGGTGTTCGATCACGGACCCCTTGCCGAGCGCGACCGTTCCAGCCCTCGAGGCCGAAGGCCACCGAAGACCGCCGAGGACACCGCCAGAGGCCGCCGGCAGACCGCCAGCAGACAGTCCCGGAGATCCTCCGAAGACCGCCGGAGACCGCCCAGGAGCGGTGTGAGGGACGCCTACAACGACGCGAAGGTCGGGACAAAACCGGATCGGGATAACTCGAAATCTCTGAGAATCGGCGGGTTTGGAGGATGTATTGGGCGCCGCGGCCGCTCCAGAGCGTTCCGGAACGCTCTGAGAGCGCTCCGGAGCGCTCTGGAGCGATTTATCCCGATCCTAGCCCTGTTTTTAACGCCAGAACCTAAGAACTAAGAGCCTATAAAGATTTGAATCCTAAAACTCCTTACGCACCTCCTTCCGCGCTCCGTGATGCCGCCCCCCATTTGGGCACACCCCTCACGCAGGTCCTTGCCCTCGGAGTGCCAGGAGTGGTGTTCTCAGGGCTTTTGCAAATCCCAGGGCGCACCCCTCACGCAGATCCTCGCCCTCGGAGTGCCAGGAGCGCAACCCTCACGCAGATCCCGCGCGCCTCGTGGCAAGCCGGGGTATGCATCGCCAAGGCGTCGGTAAGTTGCTGCGGGGAGCTACTCGTTTTTGTCGCTTCGCGTGCGCGCGTCGCATCGCCCTTGCATCGGCCTTCGCGCACCGTGCCGCAGTGCTAAGGATGCGACCTGGGGATCCGTCTCCTCGAGGCAACGAGCTATCCCGCGCTCGTTGCGCAGCCACTCCATGCAATCTCACCGCCGCTGGGCGGCGTCCCTGCGACGCACAGGGACTCGCGTAAATATACGTTGCTCTTCAAATCGCGTCGTCGAGCGCGTGCCGCATGGCCGTTGCAGCGGCTTCCCAGAAGACTTTGCGCGAATGTCGTCGTCGTCGTCGTCGTCGTCGTCGTCGTCGTCGTCGTCGTCGTCGTCGTCGTTTTGAGATCAATGTCGTC
Organism: Prorocentrum cordatum; assembly: GCA_963575745.1. Taxonomy (NCBI): domain Eukaryota; class Dinophyceae; order Prorocentrales; family Prorocentraceae; genus Prorocentrum; species Prorocentrum cordatum. The sequence continues at coordinate 22,463 of CAUYUJ010010168.1, forward strand.
GTCTTCGTCATCGGTATCGTCGTCGTCGTCTTGGGATCAATATGTCTTGGGTCATGGGTGGGTGGGACACGTCCAACAGGCTTCAAGTTTGGGCTAGTGGGCCCTAGACCCTAAACCCTGAGTCGGGTCGTCCGAGCCAACGCCCGCGCGTGATCGAAGAGAAGAAAAACGCTATCAACATAAACTTGCGGCGCTCCGCGCGGAGTTCTTGGGGCCCCCCTGGCGGCGCCTTCGGCGGCGCCGCTGGCGCGCTCCGCGCGCCATGGAGGGGGGTCCAGCTCAGAGCCGAGGAATCCGCGCGGAGCGCCAACAGTTTATGTTTATGCCGTCTCTTCCTCCTCCTCCTCCTCCTCCTCCTCCTCCTCCTCCGCCTCCCCCTCCTCCTCCTCCTCCTCCTCCTCCTCCTCCTCCTCCGCCTCCTCCTCCTCCTCCTCCTCCTCCTCCTCCTCCTTCGGGGCCCATGGCCGAACACGATAAGGGGGCTCCTCCCGCGCCAGGCCCGACGCCGCCCTCGCCGACGCCGCCCGCCCGGGCGCGGCGTGCGGCGCCCGCGGCGCGGCGCCGGCCCCGAGCGCGGCCGAGCTCGTGCACCTCCGCGGCGCTGCCGGCGGCGCGGCCGGGCGGGCGCGAGAGGCCGACGGGGGGGCCCTCTCCTCCCTGCAGTGGGGGCCCATGCCAAGAAACACCCCGCTTGCCTCCAGGGTGCTACTACTATGGCTACTGCTGCTGCTGCTGCTGCTGCTGCTGCTGCTGCTGCTACTACTTTTGCTACTACTCTCAGTACTGCTACTACCATTGCGACTACTGCTACTGCTACTGCTGCTGCCAATGCTTGCGCAGGGCTGGTGGACCCCAGGCTCTGCGGTGCTCGCGCGCGCTGTGTTCACAGGCGTTGTGGTGTTCACAAGCGCTGTGGCGTTTTCCGGCTGAGTAGTGTGCACAGGCGATGTGGCATTCCATGCGCTGTGGTTCTCGCGGGCGCTGTGTTCACAGGCGCCTTGATGCTCACACGCGCTGTGGTGTTCACGGACGCTGTGCTCTTCAGATGTATTGTGGTGTTCACAGGCACGTCGCGTCGAGCGGATACCATCGCAGGCCTAGAGATTGACACCAACACCAATATCGGCGCTGTTCCTCCACCGAGGGAAGACAGATCCCGATCTCGGTGATGGTGGTAATAGTTTGGCTTCCAAGGTAGCCGAAAAATTACCACCAACATCGAAATCTAACATCATCTCCCCCCTGTGGAGGCAGCCCCCTTGTCTTGGTGTTGGTGCCCATTCCCAGGCCTCCAATACCAAGCTTTTGTGGCGCTGGTCACAGACACGTCGTGATTGTCGGGCCGCAGGCGATGATTTTTGGGCAGGCCCGGGGCGGTGCTCTACGGGCGTGTTGCGGCACCACGGGCGCACCCCCGCCGTGGCGTTGCCGGCGCGACGACCAGCAAGCCTAGAGATTGACACCAACACCAATATCGGCGGTGTGCCTCTACCGAGGGAAGAAAATCCCGATCTCGGTGATGGTGGTAATATTCTGGCTTCCAAGGTAACCGAACTATTGCCACCAACACCGAAATCTAGGATCATCTTCCCCCTGTGGAGGCAAACCCCTGTGTTGGTGTTGGTGCCCATTTCCAGGCCTCCAAGCGACCCCCCCCCTGGTCACGCGCGTGATCGGCCCGAATAAACGAACGGGCTCCAGTTGATTCATATGATGCCCCTTCGGCGCTCAGTAATCACGCTGTCGCTCTGGCCTTTCTCACGATTTACTTGGAATTGCGCTATCGCTCGAGACCTCCTCGCGATTCATGCAGGACCCACGTTTCAGCAACCCGCCTGCCTGACCTGGTCGCCTGGGCCCGCCTTCCCGACTTGCCCGCTATGGGTCTGCCCACCCGATCTGCCCGTCTGGTTCTACCACTTGTTTTCTGCTCCTTGCTCCCCTCCTGCTAATTTTTCTCGTGCTCCATTCTTCCTCCCCCTTCCACCCGTCTTCTCTTCCCTTGTATTAGGGGCTGCATTGCATGCGCGTGGTAGGTAAGGAAGATCCCCAAGGGGGTGCGATCCAAGACGACGAGGGTGGGTACCGAACTTTTGGGATATACGTATTGATCGGCACGTGAGCAGATATGAGCGAACCGTCTGAAAATGATTGTTGTTGTTGTTATTGTTACTTGGGGGCCAGGGACAGAGTTTGGTAACGCATCTGCCGTTGAAAAAAAACAGGGTGTGAACTCCAGGGTCAACACCTACTTGACCACATGCAATGGTCACCAGAGGGGGGATCTAAGTCTGTTCGTTAATGCCTGCTCGCGTGCCAGTCAACGCGTATTTTCCAAACGCTCGATGCCCGCCCTTCGTCTTCGATCGTGCCCCCCTGGGGGTTTTATTTTTGCCTATAACGTTCGCGCAGCCCTTAAGGCAGGGGAGGAGAGGACGGATGGAAGGAAAGGACAAGAGGGAAGGAAGAGGATGGAACACCACAGGGAGTAGCCGGAGGGGGGTTAGGAGCAGAAAACACGTAGCAGAACCTGACGGGCAGATCGGGCGGGCAGACCCTAGCGGGCGGGTCGGGAAGGCGGGCCCAGGCGGCCAGGTCGAGCAGGCGGGTTGCTCAAGAGTGCGTCCTGTATGGGTCGCGAGGAAGTTTCGAGCGACAACGCGATTCCCAAATCAATCGTGAAAAAGGCCAGAGCCAGAGCGTGATTCCTGAGTGTCGATGGCGCGGCGTCTACATAAATTGCGAGGAAGTGGCAACAGAGTGCGTTTCCTGCATACATTGTGAGGACGTCCCGCGTGACAGCGCGATTGTGGAATACATGGTGGGGCAGTATCAGGCGAGAGCCGTTTAATCCTAATTATTGAAAAATTATGATTGGTCCCCCGTCCGGCGCACATTTCATTTTTCAGTTGAAGTGGTCCTCCTGGGGCTCGCACCCGGTTTTTTATCATGGGAAAACATGTGAGATTTACGTTGGTCCGCTGGTCTCCCGAGCTATAACAACGGCGACTGGTATTTCCTCACAATTTATTGCCCCCCCCGCTCCTGCCTGAAGTTTCCTCGCAATCTCTTCCAGAATCGCGCTCGCGCGGGAGATCCCCTTGCAATTCATTGAGGCGCCGCGCCCTAGCCATTCAGGAATTGCGCTCTCGCTTTGGACCTCCCCATCGTTTACTTGGGAATCGTGCTCTCGTCCGAGATTTCCGGGCGAATTATGCAGGCCTCACGCATTCGCGACACGCCCGTTCGACCCGCCCGTCAGGGTCCGCCCGCCTGACCCGCCCGGTCAGGCCCGCAGTCGCCCTCGCTGATTTTCGCGCGTTCCGATGCCCTTCGTCGCCCCGCGCGATGCGGCAGCCGGATTGGAAGGCCCCGCCGCCGCGTTTGCAGCCTCCTCGATGCTTCTCGTGGCCCTGCTATTTGAGACCCTCGATGCCGTTCGAGGGCCCGCGGTCGGCTTTTGTAGCCCCGGCGCTGACTTTCGTGGCCCCGATGTGGCTCTGCGTGGCCCTTTCGCTGCCTTTCCTGGCCCCTTTGCATTCCTCACTGACCCCCTTCCTGTAAGGGCTGCGCCAATATGACATGGCAGGAAGAAAACATATCCGTTTTTATGGGGGGCATGATAGAGGACAGGGAGGGCGGGTATCCTGACTTTGGGAATCGCATGTTGATTGCGACGTGCGCGTATAAGGGTGAACAATCTTAGACTGAGTGTTGTTGTCGTCGTCGTCGTCGTCGTCGTCGTCGTCGTTGTGGCTGTTGTTGTGGTTGTTGTTGATTGACACGTGACCTAATTGCCCGGTTCCCCCCCAGCAACCAGCAACCGAAGGTTCATTTCAGCACACCCTTCTCGGGGATCGTGGCTTTGGCCTCACAGGGGGCTCCACCGAAGGTTCATTTCGTCGCCCCCCAGCAAACAGCTGGGGTCTTAGAGGATTCTAGAACGATCGTATCAGACCCTATGGGGATCCTATAGGATCCCGATCATAGGATCCTATAAGATCGCATGGGATGTCTATTCTCTTTTCTAAATAGAAAAAAGACTCTACGCCCCCTCGGACTTATCGCTTCCCCCTGGGATGATATAATTATATATATATGTATATATTCTGCACACTCGTCCATCCTAAATATGAAATCGTATCATCCCAGCCAGGCCGGGCCCCCCCCCCTGAGGTTCCTTTGTGAAAAAACACTATGCGGTGACATTTTTGGTTATAACATAACAGTGTTCCACGAATTCCTTGCAACAGATGGGACGAAGTGCGCACGCGCGCGTCGTCGCGCGCGCATGCCGAAATCTTTCAAAAACTTTCGGTGCCGGAAGGATTTGGCAATCGAGTTTCTAAACAACATACAGAAACACATGGTTTCGCAACACTGATTTGCTAATTACCCTGTGACGTACCGAGCCCATTTGTATCAATGGAAACGAGGAGTTGGCCGAAACTTGTATGGACATCAAATTGATGTGTAAGCTACTTTGGAGGCGTCACTGTGCTGGGCCCCGCAAGCAGGCCTCGAAAACGGCGACAGTTTCACAGATCGCAGCCCCCCAGGGATGGCGAGGTCTAATTTGAATCTGCGTGTGGCGTCACTGTGCTGGGCCCCCCAGCACGCCTCGAGAGTGGCGACACTTTCACAGATCGCAGCCCCCCAGGGATGGCGAGGTCTAATTTGAATCTGCGTGTGGGTACCCACTATGCTGGGCCCCACAAGCATGCCTCGAAAGTGGCGACAGTTTCACAGATCGCAGCCCCCCCAGGGATGGCGAGGTCTAATTTGAATCTGCGGTGGGTACCCACTGTGCTGGGTCCCTCAGCAGGCCTCGAAAGTGGCGACAGTTTCACAGATCGCAGCCCCCCAGGGATGGCGAGGTCACATTTGAATCTGCGGTGGGTACCCACTGTGCTGGGCCCCCCAGCATGCTTCGAAAGTGGCGTCAGTTTCACAGATCGCAGCCCCCCAGGGATGGCGAGTTCCCATGTGAATCCGCCGTGGGTACCCACTGTGCTGGGCCCCCCAGCAGGCCTCGAAAGTGGCGACAGTTTCACAGATCGCAGCCCCCCAGGGATTGTGAGGTCCCAGTTGAGTCCGCCGTGGGTACCCACTGTGCTGGGCCCCCCAGCAGGCCGCGAAAGTGGCGACAGTTTCACAGACCGCAGGCCCCCAGGGATGGCGATGTCTAGTTTGAATCTGCAGTGGGTACCCACTGTGCTGGGCTCCTCAGCAGCCCTCGAAAGTGGCGGCAGTGTCACAGATCGCAGCACCCCAGGGATGGCGAGGTCTAATTTAAATCTGCGGTGGGTACCCACTGTGCTGGGCCCCGCAGCAAACCTCGAAAGTGGCGACAGTTTCACAGATCGCAGCCCCCCAGGGATGGCGAGTTCCCATTTGAGTCCGCCGTGGGTACCCACTGTGCTGGGCCCCCCAGCAGGCCGCGAAAGTGGCGACCGTTTCACAGATCGCAGCCCCCCAGGGATGGCGAGGTCCCATTTGAGTCCGCGTGGGTACCCACTGTGCTGGGCCCCCCAGCAGGCCTCGAAAGTGGCGACAGTTTCACAGATCGCAGCCCCCCAGGGATGGCGAGGTCACATTTGAGTCCGCCGTGGGTACCCACTGTGCTGGGCCCCCCAGCAGGCCTCGAAAGTGGCGACAGTTTCACAGATCGCAGCCCCCCAGGGATGGCGAGGTCCCATTTGAGTCCGCCGTGGGTACCCACTGTGCTGGGCCCCCCAGCAGGCCTCGAAAGTGGCGACAGTTTCACAGATCGCAGCCCCCCAGGGATGGCGAGGTCCCATTTGAGTCCGCCGTGGTACCCACTGTGCTGGGCCCCCCAGCAGGCCGCGAAAGTGGCGACAGTTTCACAGATCGCAGCCCCCCAGGGATGGCGAGGTCCCATTTGAGTCCGCCGTGGGTACCCACTGTGCTGGGCCCCCCAGCAGGCCTCGAAAGTGGCGACAGTTTCACAGATCGCAGCCCCCCAGGGATGGCGAGGTCCCATTTGAATCCGCCGTGGGTACCCACTGTGCTGGGCCCCCCAGCAGGCCTCGAAAGTGGCGACAGTTTCACAGATCGCAGCCCCCCAGGGATGGCGAGGTCCCATTTGAATCCGCCGTGGGTACCCACTGTGCTGGGCCCCCCAGCAGGCCTCGAAAGTGGCGACAGTTTCACAGATCGCAGCCCCCCAGGGATGGCGAGGTCCCATTTGAATCCGCCGTGGGTACCCACTGTGCTGGGCCCCCCAGCAGCCCTCGAAAGTGGCGACCGTTTCACAGATCGCAGCCCCCCAGGGATGGCGAGGTCCCATTTGAGTCCGCCGTGGGTACCCACTGCGCTGGGCCCCCCAGCAGGCCTCGAAAGTGGCGACAGTTTCACAGATCGCAGCCCCCCAGCTGGCACGCAGCGACGAGCGAGGTGAAAGGCAGGGGGGAAGAGAGGGACGGGAGAGGGTGGGAAGGAGACGCGCGAGCAGTGCTCTATTCAAAACGAGAACCCAACGCAGGAGGGTTGGGAAAAACAGCTTCCGCGCGAGCTCTTGCGAAATCTTAAGAAAACCATAGGTTTTGCAAGATTTTCACAAAATGCTATTCAACGGGCTTCGCGCGCGCATGTCGAAATCTGTCGAACGCCCTTGCGCGTGTGCCGTCGCGAGGATCCTCTGCAAACAATGGGACGAAGTGCAGACGCGCGCGTCGTCGCGCGCGTATGCCGAAAACCTTGAAAACCCATCGGTTTCGGAAGTATTTCAAAATCGTGTGTCCAAAAAAACTACTACTCCGAACTTCTTACTAACTATTAACCAACCAGACGGTGACAAACGTGATAACGCGGCGCGGCCTACCCCCCCGGGCACCACCCCCGCGCCCCAGCGGGGAAGGGAAAGAACCCCAGACCCCCCCTGGCACCCCCGCGGACGCGCCGCGGCCAACCCCCCCCCCCGGCACTCCAAGGGGGGGGCGATTGCTGTGCGATCCAGAGCACCTACTTTCAACGCCCGATGGGTATCCTCACCCGATTTTGCCCTCTCCCTGGCTGCGCCCTGGCGCGACACCGGGATCTCGGGGCCCTTCGCCGTCCTGCTGGCCTCAAGTCGGGCCCGTCCCCCTGCAGGAGGAAAATCTTCAAAAATAGTCCAACGAAAATAGTCCGGGGGCGATTTGTTTGGGAGCATTTCTTTTGTTGTTGCCATTTTGGAATCGATCTTGATTTTTTTCTCCCCCGTCCAAACTCCCCCTGTGGGGGGACACGCCCGACCTAATGCTGGCCGCAGGGCGCGGCGCCGGCCGCCCCCGCCCCCCCCCCCCCGCGGGCTCCGTGGGGGGCGCGCCACCGCTGGGCCCCCAGGCCGCGAGCCTGCCGCTGCCGGAGCTCCTCGACCACGGGGACCCGCGCGTGCGGGAGGCCCGGCGTCGCCACCGGCCCCGTCCTCTTCCTCCTCCTCCTCCTCCTCCTCCTCCTCCTCCTCCTCCTCCTCCTCCTCCCCC
>CAUYUJ010010169.1:0-2500 GCA_963575745.1 Prorocentrum cordatum
ATGGTTGGGAAAGATTCCTGGGACTTCAACGCCACGAATCACCGTACTGTTGCGTCTTGAGAATCCGGCATCGTGCCAGAACGCTTGTCTTGGGAGTTCAACACAGCGAATCAACGTGACTGTTGCGCCCTGGCAGTCCGACGTCGTGCCCACACATCATTTCTGGAACGTTAACCAGGAGAACCCTTAAATATCTTGCAACCTTCTGTAATCGAATGTGCGCGGCGCTCATGCGAGAGCCGTATTTTGAAAATGAACCGCCCTTCCTCTGTGAAGCTCTTACAACTTCTTAAAACGAGTGTGCGCGGCGCGCAAACGATAACCACATATTTGAAAAGTTACGCCTTGCATCCGTGAGGTTCGCAGGGCATGTGAAGACGAATGTGTGCGGCGCTAGGGCGTGGACCGCATTTTGCAACGGCCCGCCCTCGACCCGCGATGCCTTTTGCGTATTTTCATTTGAGGGGCCCTGAAGGATGAAGAGCTCTCAAGAGAAAGGCTTGGCCCGCCCTGCCAGCACGCCTGGGGGCGCGACAAGGATGAGTCACCTATAGACGAGAAATGGAGGGGGAGGAAGAAGAGGAGGAAGAGAAGGATGAGGAGGATAAGCAAACAAAACAAAAGACGAGGAGGAGGAGGAGGAGGAGGAGGAACTTGAACTGCGAGTGGCAGGGGTGGAAAGTAGAAAACAGGGCGGCACCGACGAAAGCATAGCGGCTGTCCTTTTTGCCTTTCGCCGTGTAAGAGTGCGCGTGCGCGTTGTGAGCCAGAAGGGCAGCGGGCGCGCGCTTGACCTCCTATCCGAGTCGGGGCCACCGGGCATTTGAAAATGTCCCTTCGTAGCACTCCGGCCACGAATGGCTGCCCGCAGTGAGTTGCCAAGGCATTTGCCGCGTGGCTGCGGCAGTGGGCGATCGGCGCAATTCGCCCACAGCGCGGGAGCGTCAGCCGGAACAGGACGTCGTGGACTCTGGGGGGCCCTGTCGGCTCACTGGTGGTCGACTCTGGCGTGGGGTGAGATAGCCGCGCCCAGGGCTATAAATCATAGCGGCGCCCCACAGCTCATTGCAGTTGCGTCGCTCCTATCTGTCACGTAGCGTACCAAGTTTGTTTCGCCCTGTCATGCGGCGCACTCGGACGCGCGGCTGAGCATTCTGATGTCCAGTGCGAGCTACGAAGAACGCGAAGCGCGCTGGCACTGCGCAGTGCATGGGCAAGCGCAGCTGGGCACAAAGAGCGCGCCAGCGTGTGCGGCGCAACGCGGGGGAGTGCCGGGGTGCTGCGCGCCGTGGCGCCCGACAAATACTGGACCTGGCGCCATGTGGCCCTCGACGATGCTCATGGCCAGGGTGATTGCCAGCCTGGGCTGTGCGGGAAATGCAACATATACCTCTGCGGAGAGGGGTCGGCGGCTTGGCGCGGCGTTGCCATGTGGATGCGCTTCGTGTTTGTTTGTCTATGACATGTGAAGCCAAACCTGTGAAGATCAAGTCCAACATGTTGCGATGCATGTTGGGCAACTTCGGCGGCGTCGTGGGGCCTTGGGCGGCGCCCTGGCATCCCGTGGCAAGTCGCTGCAGGGCCCATGGTCGCTCGGAACCCTGGGCCGGTGCCGCTTCCCATGTTTGGTTGGTCGCGCTGGTTCAAATCGCAGTTTGAGACTTCCACCGTTAATCCCAACATGCCTCACTGAGTCCTAGGCCACGCCGTCCACGTGGCTATGCTCTAGTGACGCGTGGGACTCGTTTGCGTGCTCATCGAGCGGCGTGGCGCTCTAGATGGGGCAAGGGCGATGCCTGGATGCGCGCTCCACGGAGCCGCTGCAGCCGGCCGCGCCGAGTCGCCGAAGCAAGCGGGCAGCCACCCGCGAAAAGATGGGCAACCGTCCGCGGCTGCCTAGCAGTGCAGCCGCAGTGGTGGGGTGGGTGGGCGGCGATGTCGTGCATGTTCTCGTGGTTTCCGCCGAAGTTGTCGGCGCTGCTGACGCGCGGCCTGCAGGGCGTCGCTTGGGTGAGAACGTGTTCGGCCCACAGGGAACGACAGTGGGTGTCGCTGTGCGCTCTTGTCCAGGTGGTGTCCGCCACAGAGGGTTGGTGGCGTCGGACTGGCCGCCCAAGAGCGCCGTGCAGATCCGAGTCGTGCGTGATGTTGCACATGGCGAGGCGGCGCAGTGCCACAAAGGGTTCATGATTGCCCGTGCTGCGAGGGGGGTGGGATCTGCTGCTCGAGATCGCCAGGGTCCAGCAATTCCTGGGCGCGCGTCGGACAACTAGGTCGGTGGGCGAGGCGTCCTTAAACATGGGCTCTTTGGCAGCTTTGGTAGTTGCCAAAGGCTGCAGGCTTCGGAGCGAGCTTCGTGCCGAACTTCGTGGTGCGACGGTCGCCCAGGACTCTATCTTACGGCCCGTGGCACTGTGGGGCGACGACAATTGGCTCATCGCGTCGCCTGGCGTCTCTGAACGCATGTTGTCGTGGCCTGCAGGCAGGGCGTCCACGAGGC
>CAUYUJ010010169.1:10000-70000 GCA_963575745.1 Prorocentrum cordatum
GGCACTCGGAGAGCCTGCGACGGCGGCTTTGGTGGTACCAGGGATCAGGTAGCCCATGGTGTCGAGGGCAGTGGTGTAGACACAGTAGTCGGCGTGTCAGAGCCGATTTCGTCGTGGTCAGCGGTGTAGGCGTGGCTGTCGTTGATGTTGCTGCGCCAACTTTGTAGGTTTTGTTGCTGCCGTGCCCACTGTGGTCGAGCTGCCTGGGCCGTGCGCAGGCGTGCAACAGCGTTGCGACAACAAGCAGCAGCAGGACCACCACAACGACCACGACGACTACACGTCCAGCAGCGCCACCACCACCAGCATGGCGACCAGCATGGCGACCAGCACCAGCACCATGGCGACCAGGGGCAGCACGGCGACCAGCAGCACTACGACAACCATTACCACAACTGCGACACCAAGCAGCAGCAGCAGCAGCAGCAGCAGCAGCAGCAGCAGCAGCAGCAGCAGCAGCAGCAGCAGCAGCAGCAGCAGCAGCAGCAGCAGCAGCAGCACAACGACAACGACTACGACCAGCAGCGCCACCACCACCACCATGACAGCGACCGACAGCGCCACCACCACGACGGCAGCCAGCAGCACCACCAGCGGCCCAACCACCACCACGGCGGAGGAGGCGGGTGGCGGGGCCCCAGCGCTCTGGCGGGCCGCCGCTGCAGGCGGGCGACCGGGGCCCTGCCAGCGCCACAAGGCGAGAGGGGGCCGCAGAGAGTGGGCCGCGGCCGCCGCACGCTGCCGCGCGGGCGCGCCGGGCAGCGGCGGGCGGGGGGCCTGCGCGGGCGGGGAGCGGCGGCGGCGGGCCGGCGGCAGCGGACGAGGCGTGGAGGGCAAGGCTGGAGGCGCGGGCGCCAGGCAGGAGGCGGCGGAGGGAGGCTGGCGGCGCGGGCGGGGCTGGCCGCTGCCGCGGGCGGGGCAGGACCGCGGCGGCCCCGCCGCTGGCCGCGCCGCGGTCGGCGGGGTGGGCTTTTGCTTGGCCGGAGGCGCGGGCGGGCTGAGCCAGGCGGCGGCCGCTGGGCCCAAAACGGGCCGCGCGGGCGCTCGGGCTGCAGCGTGGCGAGCCAATGCGCGGCGGGTTCCGCCGCGAGCGGCTTGAGCGGCGACTGGCGAGGCTCGCCTTGGCGGCCCGACCTTCAGGCGGCGCGGCACGACGGCGCGCAGGGGCCCGCACTGCGGGACTGGCACTGGGGAGGAGGCGAGAGAGAGGAAAAAACAGGTTGTTTCTGGATGTTGCCATGTATCGGCAGTGCACTGGCGTAGCAAGACCTGCCAGGTCGTAGCGGTAGCGCTCGTTGCTGGCCTGGCTTTGGCGCCCGCAGTCTTCGGCGGCCGCGCTGCTGGTGGAAGCGCGCGCAGTGCTCAAAAAAAGCGCCGTAAACGCCTTGCGCAACCATGCGGCAGCGTCGGGGTGAGCACTCGGGCGCGCCGCCAACCCGTTGCACAGCCAAGTGCCTCCTTCCAGGCCAGGCTGCTCGGGCGAATGTGCTGGCTTGGCCGGGTATCTTGCCAATGGTTGTAGTGTATTGTGCGGTTCCTTAGTCAGCGCGCGTTGTGGCAGCCGACGTGCGCAGAATGCTTGTGGAACTCGCCGTGGTGGTTGTCGCGTGCTGTGCGCTTTTTCTTTGTGATTTGTGTGCTTTGTGTGCTTTGTGTGTGCTTTGTGTGTGCTTTGTGTGTGCTTTGTGTGTGTGTGTGTGTGTGCTTTGTGTGTGCTTTGTGTGCTTTGTGTGTGCTTTGTGTGTGCTTTGTGTGTGTGTGTGTGTGTGTGTGTGTGTGTGTGTGTGTGTGTGTGTGTGTGCGTGTGTGTGTTTGTGCTTTGTGCTTTGTGTGTGTGTGTGTGCTTTGTGTGTGCTTTGTGTGTGCTTTGTGTGTGTGTGTGCTTTGTGTGTGCGTGCTTTGTGTGTGTGTGTTTGCTTTGTGTGCTTTGTGTGCTGTGTGTGCTGTGTGTGCTTTGTGTGCTTTGTGTGCTGTGTGCGCTTTGTGTGCTGTGTGCGCTTTGTGTGCTGTGTGTGCTTTGTGTGCTGTGTGTGCTTTGTGTGCTGTGTGTGTGTGTGTGTGTGTGTGTGTGTGTGTGTGGTTGGTGGCGCGCAAAGGGGTCAACCTATCTCTCGTCTTTCCGTCGTAGGTGGCGAAAGGGTCGCGCCCTGCGGCGACACGCGCGCGTGCGTACTCAGACACCAGTGGGGGCAGCGGTGGGTAAGAGTACGGGTGGAGAGGAGTCACTGCCAGGGTGTGGTCGAAGTTGTTGGTGACCTGTCGTGTGGGTACTGGCTCGGCGATCGTTACTAAACAGAACGATCTGGTGGACGCGGTATCAGGCGAAGAGAAGTGCGTGTCGCGACGCGGCAGCACTTACTCACATAAGTGCAGTGTGCGGGGAGCTGTCCGTGTGAGTTTGCGAATTTGTCTGGGGTAACGTTCTGGTGTGTCGGCTTCGAAAGAAAGTCCGTGGGATCGGGGCCCGCGGTTGGATCACATGGGGGGGGGGGGTGCGTGGAAATTGCTGGGAGTTCTCGCCGCGGACCCTTGCCTTTTTGATTTTCCTGCCAGACAACCTGCGCCAGACATGTGATCAGATACCGGTGGTCGTTATTGTCAAGGTCAGGAAGTGCGTGGAACGGGTGGTAGATGTCGTTTCGTACAGCTCTGGCTGAAGGGGGCCTGGACTCCTGCGCAGAATGGTCGCGCCTGCGCCCGCGCTCTCCGGTTCGCCTCGGGCGCTGGGTCTGGTCAGCTGTGTGCGCAGGTGCGTGTGTACTCTGGCGCCGAGCGAACCAAGAAGCGCCCATTCGTGCGTCGACGGTGTGCGCGAAACCACTTGTCCAGGATGTTGGCCGGGCCGTGATCGACGGGCCGGCACACCGAGCGTTCAAGCTGCTGGGTCCTGGGTGCGCCGTCGCGCCGGCGGCCTGCCGCGATCGCGCGCACTATGGAAGCGTTTGTGCCGTAGCTGCTTTCAGGCTGCCCGAAGCCTGCGCAAGCCCTGTGGTGTGGCTGCTAGTTGGGGCTCCCAAGCAGGAGGTGCCTTTGGCCCATGCCTGATGGCGGCCCGGGCCCTGTAGTAGTGTGGTCGCCAGGCGAAGCGTGCCAGAAACCAGGCGCGTGCCTCGGACCTGTTGGTTTGACTTGCGCAGGCCCTGGGCGACTGGCGTGCCGATGGAGCTCGCACCCACTGCTGGCGCAACGGGTCTGCGGTAAGTCACGCTCAAGAACTGGTGGGACACAGGCGGTGCAGACAGAAACTTGGTACCAGCCTGAAGCCTGCTTGCGTGTAAGGCCGTTGAGTATGCAATGCTTTCGCCGAGCTCTTCTGGATAGCACGGCCTGGCACGACGGTTTTACTGCATGGAGCTTTTTGCGCCCCACGCCACACTGGTAACCACTATTGTCGAAAGTACCAACGCCCAGTTGTGAATCACGTGCATGTATCTACAAGGTCCTGGACACGAGCTTGCGAGTAACCACCTGGACATATGAAACCATTCGGCGTGTTCTTTTCGGGCCGAACTTGTCGCAACGCCTGCGTTTCCCCCAGTAGGCTGGTCCCCAGGTTATTCGGGTTCCTGGGCTTCTCCCTGTTCTTTGGGTTCCGCGGGTTTTGAAGTTCCCCAGATTGCCCGCCCCTGGTGCCTCGAATTCGTATTGTGCCCGTTCCAAGCAGCGCCCTGCAATGCGAAGCAATGCCAAACACTGCGCCCATGCAGTAGAAAAGTTTCCCATCATTGGGGTCGCGCCGGGTTCATTTTTCCCACCCGTCCTGTGGTGTTCGGTTCTTATTTTGAAGCGACGATCCCCGCGTTCCTCTCCCCTCTCCTCTCCTCTCCTCTCCTCTCCTCTCCTCTCCTCTCCTCTCCTCTCCTCTCCTCTCCTCTCCTCTCCCCTCCTCTCCTCTCCTCTCCTTTCCTCTCCTCTCCTCGCCTCTTGCTTCTCGCTTCTCGCTTCTCGCCTCTCGCCTCTCGCCCTCGGCTTTCCTCGGCTTTCCTCGGCATTCCTCGGCTTTCCTCGGCTTTCCTCGGCTTTCCTCGGCTTTCCTCGGCTTTCCTCGCCTCTCCTCGCCTCTCCTGGCCTCTCCTCGCCTCGCCTCGCCTCGCCTCGCCTCGCCTCGCCTCTCCTTTCCTCTCCTCTCCTCTCCTCTCCCCTCCTCCTCCTCCTCCTCCTCCTCCTCCTCCTCCTCCTCCTCCTCCTCCTCCTCCTCTCTCCTCTTCTCCTCTTCTCCTCTTCTCCTCTTCTCCTTTTCTCCTTTTCTCCTCTTCTCCTCTTCTCCTCTTCTCCTCTTCTCCTCTTCTCCTCTTCTCCTCTTCTCCTCTTCTCCTCTTCTCTTCTCCTCTCCTCTCCTCTCCTCTCCTCTCCTCTCCTCCCGCCCCTCGCCCCTCGCCCTCGCCCCTCGCCCTCGCCCTCGCCCTCGGCCCTCGCCCTCGCCCTCGCCCTCGCCCCTCGCCGTCTCGTCTCGTCTCGTCTCGTCTCGTCTCGTCTCGTCTCGTCGTCTCGTCTCGTCTCTCCTCTCCTCTCCTCTCCTCTCCTCTCTCCTCTCCTCTCCCCCCCTCTTCCCGCCCCTCGCCTCGCCTCGCCTCGCCTCGCCTCTCCTCTCCTCTCCTCTCCTCTCCTCTCCTCTCCTCTCGCCTCTCCTCTCCTCTCCTCTCCTCTCCTCGCCTCGCCTACCCTCCTCCTCCTCGTCCTCCTCCTTGTCCTCCTCCTCCTCCTCCTCCTCCTCCGCCTCCTCCTCCTATTTACCGATTTGCCCGCTGGTCGGCCGCAGGTCACTCCCTGCGGACGACGCTTGAACGGGCGCGGCGCAGCCGCACCTGGACCTCATATGAGGTCGATGAAGAGCGTGAGGACCCAGCGCCAAGCCCGCCCCCAACAGGGGCCAGAGGGGCACCCGTCCCCATGAGGGGCCAGACGGGTATCAGCGTATCACACAGCCTCGGTACCTGATAGAGCCCACCAGAGCATCCAGCACCAAAAAGACTGACTTGCAGGCGCGATCAGACACCACCGCCCGCAGTACTGGTCGACAATCAAATATCATTGCCCACGAAAAACAATCACCTCCTCACCTGCGCCGCCACGCTCGCGAGGAACTCAATCGATCGCGCTTTGGCAAACAGAGTAATTGTCTTGACTTGGATCTTGCGCACTACGGGATCCTTGGCCGCTCCAGGGCAAACTGCTTTGAGCTTCAACACCTTTCGCGTTACGTCCGTAGAAGAACCCGCGCACCTCACGCAGAGACAAGCAAGGCCATCCCACTGCAAAGCGTGCCCCAGCTGCTTGAACAAGTCGTGTGTGGCCATCTGCGGCGCCTCCGTGGAATCGACCAGCTCGTGTTGAGGCTCGTCGAGCCCTTCATCCAAGTCAGCAGCCTGCGCCGCTTCTTGCGCAGCTTTACAACGGACAGGTGAAATGCTAAGACCTTTCGCGGTGCCGAAAAAGAGATCTATCTGCATCTTCTGAAGAGCTGTCGGTGTGCAATGCTGACGCGTGCCCCGGCATAAATTGTTGAGATGCGTCGAAGTGGCCGCTCGCGCTCCACACTGCCTGCGCCGCCACTCGCCCACTTCATCAAACCGCCAGAAAACGCCCTCTAGCACAGAAATACGTGGCTGAAAATTAACAGGGCGAGGTTGGCGATCATGCGTCTCCCACAACTGCTGTTGGAACAGTCTGCTCAGCGTGAAACCCAAGTACCTGGCCAGGAGCTTAGCTTGAGCCAGTGCAAATTTGAAGAGATCAGAATATCAGTATGCATGGCCAATGTCCTTCGCACTAAGCTTTGCAAAGTGGTCTGCCCAGGCATTGCCTAGCACCCAGTCGAAGTTGGCCTCGCGCTAGGCCAGGCCGGCTGCCACCTCGTCCAGATCAAGATGAGAGGGGCGCCAGCCAAAAGCTGGAGGTACAACACCGTGCTTATCGGCGAACGTCCGGATAAACCACCATAGACCAGCGTGTCGTGCACCTGAGAACGTATCATATTCATCCCATCTATTGCCTTCCGATACCAATGCTGAAAGATCGGTGATGACCGACTGCGCTCCAGGGTAATAGCGAAGGGCTTGGAGAACGGAGTGCCGTTCAGCCGCTCCCGTCGTCTGCTGTATTCCTTGCGACCCACCGTGCACCGCCCGAACAGGAGAACCATCGGGAGATATTTGAACGGAAGCCCATCCAGATCGCCTCCAACTCAGGTATACTGGAAGGTATAGCAGATCCATCTGCGAAGACAGTCCGAGACCACTCATCAGATGAGCCTTCCCAGCAGCCCCAGAAACAAACAGGTGGATTGAGATCAGCATATTTTCCACTCGCCCAGTATTTGAGGTAAGCCTACACTGAGCTCAAAACATTCATCAGTGACGACGGGGCGGTTCATCGTGCCAGTCTGGAGGATCAAGTCACGGAGCTGAGATAACTCATCAGGCGTGGGATGCTCCACCTCGCCTTCAAGAAACCACTTGTTCACCGCGTCGCACTTGGTAGCATACGTTTCCCATGGTCTCATCATCGCCTTGGCAGGCCCGACAAAAGAGAGTCCCGAACCTTATTGTGGGCTGCCGGCCGCACCTTGGTCCAAAGAGAGCCAGACCAAAGAGATCGCAGAGCACTAGCAATGTTCGGGTTCTTGATGGTCGCCGTCGGTCCACCCAAGCACGCACGAAACCCCGGAGCCCACAAAGTAGTTGTTGGCTCACGTTGTTCATGATGAGCGAGTATGCGCTGCATCTGGGGCCGTTGAATACTTGCACGCAACAAATCACGAATCAACAAGGGAGCCACCTGCAGCAACGACCATTTGTCGCCTTGATCGTCTTGAACCATAGTAGAGGGAATCATGCGCCAGCCCACACGATGCAATGATAACGTGACGACCGCATTCGGCCCACGAGCCAGGTCCAATCAGCTGCTCCCAAAAATCAACCTGTGGTAAGAGAACATCGGCCCAATCGTAGCGTCGAAGAGCGGGTCGTACCACGGGTCGGGCCGAGTAGAAATATAGAGAGTACTGCTAGCACCGCGCTTGGGGTAGCCTGCCATTTCTGCCGCAACACTCCGCATCACCTCGAGCGCTTTGGCAGATACGCCGCTCACAGACGACCCATGAGCCACAGAAGGTAAGAGACCAGTTCGCCATAACTGAGTCACCTTAGTGCCAACCGTGCGACGAAAAGCCTGAACTCGCTTGAGCCGCTGTTTCCACGTCAACATTCTCTTCTTGGCAATGGTGCGTTTGACAACTGGCCCGTGAAGCTCATGTCCAAGATTTTGCATCTGCGCTTTAGAAGGGATCTTACAATAGTCAGCCGTTGCCTTCGACGCTTTAATAAGAGCAGCTGACGTGGAGAGAAATCCAGATTTACTCGCCTGAATCATCAATCCCACATCCTTGGCGTCCTCAACAAAGCCCGTGAGCGCCGACCAGAAACCACTGAGATGCTGCGGAGAAGACCCAATCCCCACTTCCCCCTCCTTCTCCTATTCCTCCTCCGCTTCCGCCTCCGCCTCCGCCTCCGCCTCCGCCTCCGCCTCCGCCTCCGCCTCCGCCTCCGCCTCCGCCTCCTCCTCCTCCTCCTCCTCCTCCTCCTCCTCCTCCTCCTCCTCCTCCTCCTCCTCCTCCTCCTCCTCCTCCTCCTCCTCCTCCATTCTTTTTCCTTATAGAAGATAACTCCTCCCTGTCGCACCCCGAGGTTTTTTGTTAAGCGGGCCGGGCGTTTCGCCTGAGACTTCCCCACCATTTTTGACTCCGAGGCTTCAGACGTGACAGTGGTTTCACAGATGGAGGGCGGGTCGTTTTCAAAATGTGGCTCTTGCCTTGGCGCCGCGCACTTTCGTTTAAAACAATTGCAAGAGTTTCGCGGATTGAGGGCGGGTGGTTTTCAACAAGTGGCTCTCGCCTTAGCGCCGCGCACATTCGCTTTAAACATTCGCAAAAGTTTCACGGAGTGTGGGCGGGTCGTTTTCAACAAGTGGCTCTCGCCTTAGCGCCGCGCACTTTCGTTAAACACATTTGCAAGAGTTCATGGATTGAGGGCGGTTCCTTTTCAACATGTGGCTCTCGCCTTAGCGCCGCGCACATTCGTTGCACAAAATTGCAAGAGTTTCACATGTTGATGGCGGTTCTTTTTCAACATGTGGCTCTCGCCTTAGCGCCGCTTACATACGTTTTTAACATTTGCAAGAGTTTCACGGTTTCCATTATCAGCGTACATCCCGTATTAAGCATGCGGGCGCAACAGTTATGCCGATTCGCTGTGTTGAAGTGCCATCAATGGCGTTATGGTACGATTCCGGATCGTCAAGACGCAGCAGTCAGGTTGACACGTGGCGTTGAAATCCCGATATTAATGTTTTGGTACACTTCAGGATCTTCAAACTGTTGTCTTCCAGCGAGGCAAATCACTCAATGGAAATGAACCGATGTAGGGGCCTATGAAGAAGGAGCTTCGAAGGAGGCATGATTCCAACATCGTTGATGACTCTTGGGTTTCCACTGGTCCTCCTCCTCCTACTCCTCCTCCGCCTCCTCCTCCTCCTCCTCCTCCTCCTCCGCCTCCTCCTCCTCCGTCCTCCTCCTCCTCCTCCTCCTCCTCCTCCAATCCCTCCCTCCCCTCCCCTCCCTCCCCCCCCTCCCTCCCCTCCCCTCCCCTCCCCTCTCCTCTCCTCTCCTCTCCTCTCCTCCTCCTCCTCTCCTCCTCTCCTCTCCTCTCCTCTCCTCTCCTCTCTCTCTCTCCTCTCCTCTCCTCTCCTCTCCTCTCCTCTCCTCTCCTCTCCTCTCCTCTCCTCTCCTCTCCTCTCCTCTCCTCTCCTCTCCTCTCCTCTCCTCTCCTCCTCCTCCCCTCCCCTCCCCTCCCCTCCTCCCCTCCCCTCCTCCTCCTCCCTCCTCCTCCTCCTCCTCCTCCTCCTCCTCCTCCTCCTCCTCCTCCTCCTCCTCCTCCTCCTCCTCCTCCTCCTCCTCCTCCTCCTCCTCCTCCTCCTCCTCCTCCTCCTCCCTTCCCTCCTCCTCTCACCCCCTTCACTTCGGTACACCCTCACACGTTTCGTGGCCCCATAGGGAGCTCCACCGAAGGTCCAAGTGCTACCGGCCGCATGCGCCACCCCCACCCATTACACCGTTTCGTGGCTCAGTAGGGAGCTGCACCGAAGGCCGCAGTGGCACCGCTCGCATGCGTCACTCCCAGCCAGTGCAGCGATGCGTGGCCTCAGCGGGAGCTCCACCGAAGACCCCAGTGGCACCGCCCGCCTGCGTCACCCCGACCCAGTGCGTGTCGTGGCACCATAAGGAGCTCCACCAAAGGCCCTAGTGGATGCACTCGCCTGCGGTCCCCCACCCAGTGCAGCGTGTCGTGGCTCCGTAGGGGGGAGCTCCACCGAAGACCCCAGTGGCGGTGTTCGCAGGCGTTCCTCCCGCCCAGCACAGCGCTTCGTGGCCTCATGGGGAGCTGCACCGAAAGCTCCGGTGGCTGTACTCGTATGCGTCTTCCGCCCATTACGCTGTGTCTTTGCCCCTCAGGGAACTACACCGAAGGCCCCAATGGCGGCCCCGCCCAGCTGCGGCGCACCCCTTGTGCTTTTCGCGGCCCCGTAGTGCGTTCCGCCTAAAGCACCAGTGGCAGCGTCCACATGGCAGCCCCGCCACACATCGGCACACCATTTGCATGCGTCATAGCCCCAGGAGGAAATCCCCCGAAGGCGATACCTACAACGACGGTGCTCACAACCGCATGTGGGTGGGTCCTTCGCCAGGAAAAAGTTTCGCGGGCCGCACCACACGTCCAAGGTCCGACCGCAAGCGCGATGGACTGTGCACAAGGACGCGCCCTCGGGCCAGCGTTCTGAGCACTGTTGCGGTGGAGCAGGTGTGCTGCATGGGCGGGAAGAGCAGGCAAACGAGAGGCCAGAGGCCAACAGGATTAGGTAAACTGCGCTGGCTGGGGTTGGGGCTCTGGTAGCACGGGCACGCTGAGCCGCTCTTGCGCGGGCCAACAAATGGACGAATTCGGCGTAGTGGGGATCCACCGTGCCTCGGCACGGACGGTCCACAGGCGTCGCGCAGCGTCGGCTGGCAATTAAGTGGGCAAGTTTGCCATTGAGTTCTGCACGAGCTCCGCTTTCCCTACCTGCTATACGTTTGGCGTTAAGGCGATCGGCCTGCTTTTTGTCTTGCTCCCTGTCCTCACTTCTTATTTCCGCTCCGTTCCTCTAGCGGGTGCGCGTGCGGACTATCTGGGACAAATCGGGTGGCTCACACCTCGCAACCGCGCTCCCGTCTCCCCGTGTTCTGGCCCTCCTCCTGCCTCCATCTTTCCTCTTCTGCTCCTGGGCACGGCCTGGGGCTGCAGCCCATTTGTGACCATGCCGTGTTGCCCGTGTGGCGGGCGCACCGGCGACACGCCATGCGGCGACTCGACAGACGGTGGCGTGGGTCGTGCCGTGACCCTCTGGCGCCAGCGGGCGCTTGTCTGTCACGGGCCCGCCCCGAAAGCTTTGGCCCAAGGTGGCGCTTTGGCGAAAGCAAGCAACCGAGCAAGTAACACACTTGGAGGTGCGTGGGGCACGGACGTGAACAGTCTGATAATTCTTCTCTCGCCGCGACATTCGCCCCGAGGCGGAACAACCAGACGAAACGCAAATGCTACGGACAAGCTGGGCTGGGCTCGAGAACCTACTCCCTCATAAGAATCACGTTGGCCGGCAAACTCCCTGTTCCCATGCGCACCCCCTCCCGCCTTCCACCCAGCCGTGCTTGCAACAACGACACAATTTTAGCCTGCCCCTGCTCCGAAGGACGTGGAGGGTTGAGGGCTGAACAGACAGGCATCGCCAGCTGCATCGCCAGCTGCATCGCTGGGAAGACTGTGCTGCAATGACAGTCATCACTCTGGCTGCTTCGCGAGGCGTGTAGGGGCAAACAAACCGGGATCGCGTGCACGTGCGGGACAATCAAAAGGAGTGGCATCAAGCGCTTCCGTTGCTCAGCGAAGCTCGGGGTGCGAAGATGTAGGTTATCGTGGGCAACCGCTGGACCAACGTTCGGGCGAAAATGCGAGCAACGGCGCTGGTCCTTCTCGCTTACCCGGGAGATGCGACTGCAAGAACATATGACGATGAAAACAAAAAGCGGGCGCCCTGCAACTCAGCGAGAAGTAGACCACGGACAGCTTACCACCAACTACAACGGTCGGACTAACGTGAGTGACACAACGGCAACGGGCATCTCACAGCTGAACGAAATCCCCCCAGCCCTCCGTGCGAGAATGGTTTCGCGCGTTTCCTCTTCCAAACCCTGCTTCCCCGGTGGGGAGGGGTTCATCACTGCTCCTTCTGCATAGACCCCGCCTCCTCCGCTCGACCGACGACACACCAGGGCCGAGCCCAGTACGCCTGGCACGCGAGGCGCACCTCGCCCCAACGCCGCGCACCTGGGGTCTGTATTGCTTCCTGAGAGCTGCCCATCAAAAAGTGACCGCTGAATTTGCCGAGACTCGGATTGTACGTATGTGTTGGGAGGACTGGAAGGACTCCTTCCGAAGGAGTGAGCCAAAAAGTTTGCGCCTGGGAGGGGTGTCTTGATCACTGTTCCCTATACAATCCTTCCCCTGCTCGACCGGCGACAATTCTGGGACCATGCCAACCCGCCCCCGCCATCCCTGTCAAAACATATGCAACATGTACTTTGCGTGAAGATCTGGATCATGTGCGGAAGCCCCGCGATCACTTTGAATTGGTTTTCGAAAATGACTGTGGTGGTGCTGGCATATTGCCTGCTGTGTGTAACGCCAGCACCAATCCACCTCTTCAAAAACACAGCAAAATTCACTTTGCACCAAAATCTGGATCATGCGCGGGCGCCCCGCTATCACTTTGAATTTGTTTTTGGCATAGACCAGCGTATTGCTACATTGCTAGCTGTGTGCGACGCCAGCGCCCCCCAACCCCCCCTGGCACAAAAGCAATACGAAGTGCACTTTGCATCACATTTTGGAGCATGCGTGGGCGCCCCGGGATCACTCTGCACTGGCTTTTGACAGGGGCGGCGGGGGGGCGGCATACTGCCTGCTGTGCGCAGGCTCACCGTCCGTGTCAACAGAAGCTGCAGAGCTTGCTGTGCCAGGGACGGCGGGGGGGCGGCATACTGCCTGCTGTGACCCGCTGCCGCCTTGCATTGATTTCTGACGGGGACGGTGGGGCGGCCGACCTGTCGCCCAATATGGCGCACCTGGTGCGCGTGGCACGCTTGGCACGTGCGGCGCACCTCGCGGACATCGCGCACCTGGCTGGGGTCTGCACTGGTTTCCGATGGCTGTCGATGGCGGCCCCTGCCTGTGCTGAGACTCGGGCGCAACCTACGCAATGGGAGGGCGGGTGGGAGTGAGCGACACGGCTTGCGGCTTGGGTAGCTTGGTCACTGCTCCCTATGAACAGACACCTCCTCCCCCACTCGACCGGCAACCAACCCGGACCCATGCGCGCACCCGCCCCGCCATCCGTGAAAACAAAACAATATAAATCCCACCAGCCCTCTGGGGGTAGGTGGTTTAGGGCGTTTCCTCTTCCACCCCTCCATCTTCCCCTTCGGGGAGGGGTTTACCCCTCCCCCTTGCACCCTCCCCTGGACCTGGACGGGGCGTTTCGCGGGTCGTTGGAGCGTCCGAAACGGCCTCGGCGAGGAAGCCCAAATCGTTGGTTTTACTAAGGTTTTGGCCTCATTTCGGCCTCTTGGGGGGGCAACGCGAATTGCGACCCTCACCTTCTTTGATCGATCTCCTCCAGGATGGCCCCAAGAAACGCCCAGGAGGCCCGCGCAGGATGCACAGCAGCAAGATGCCTAAGTCTTGGCTGCTAAAGAACAACAAAACACAACAAAGCGCGCCGCCGAAAGATCGGCGACGCTGGCACAAGTGGAACAGTGTCAGCCGGTCGTGGCCGACGCCCAGGAGGCCCCAAGAGGCCCCACGATGGCCCCAAGATGGCCCCAAGAGGCCCCCAAGAGGCTCCCAGGAGACCCCCCAAAGGACCCCAGGAGGCCCCCAAGAGGCCCCTCGCCAAGAACCCCCCAAATGTCCCAAGAGGTCACCCAGAAGCGCCCAGCAGAATCCTGCAAGATCGGGCGCTCTGGTTGACCCCATCCGCACCGACCCCCGTCTCTTGAGCCCCGAGAGCATGCGTGCGCCGCGTCCCCAACGCCCGTCGTCTTGATTGGGTCGACCCCATCCGTGGTGAAATTGTTCGCGCGTGTGTTCTTCGGTTCTTCAGATCTCTGGCTGGCTGTCCACTTTGTGTCAGGGGCCCAGGGACACACAAACAAATACACACACAAATCCCAGGATTCTCTATATTTTCAAATATTTTCTTGGTCTTCGTCTTCCCCCCCACTTCCCATATTTTCCCATATTTCCCTGGGAATCGACGATTAACTGTGTCTGTGTGATTTTTCCCCTCCTGATCTTATGCGAGGTTCCCAGGAGAGTCCATGAATGGGGAGAAGCCAAGACACAAACGGTAGGGAGGAAGGGCGAGAGGGGGGACAAATCGGCGGGGGCACAGAGGCGGCGCGAACACATCGAGCAGTAGGGCCTTTTGTTGTCAGGCGCCGTCGCCCTGCGTCGTGGGTGATGTTCGGAGCGTGAAAGCTTTTCGACGGGCGGTGCGAGACCGGACATTGGACGGAGGCTCCCCACGCCCAGCCTTGCCGATATAGCTGTCGAGGTCTCGCTGGGGCGCCGCGAGGGCCCGCGGGCCGGGCGGACCAGTTGCGGTCGCTGTGTAAGCAAATTCAACAATGAGAAATGGGACAAAACCTGCTGCGACCCGTGCTTGTGATTGCCCCTAAGGTGCCACAGCGCGTGAAGCTGGCTGCGTGAGGGAGGGATGATGACGGGCAGTGGGGCAATGGCATGCCACCGCCTTCGCCTCCTTTATCCAGCCATCCCCCACAAACTTTCGTCCCTTCCTTTTCCCTCGCTCCCGTCCCCCCGAACATCCCCCTCCCTCTCCGGTCTTCACCTCCAGAAGTTCCCCACACCAGGACTTGACAACGCAGCGGCCATGCTTCGCCTCAGCCAGCCCCCCCTCGCACCCACACCGTCAGGCCACCCAGGCCGCCCCGCGAGGTATGCGGCGACACCAGCACCACCACCACCACCGCGAGGCGCCAGGGAAGGCCCTCGCTTGAGACACCGCCCGCCCCCCGCCCGGGAAGGCATCGTCGTGGACCCCCTTCGCTGGTGGTGGCCCCCCCCTGGCAGTGGTGGTGCCGCCTCTCCTCCTTCCGCTCGGCCGCACACATGGGCCCTGGCGCGTGGGCGCCAGATCCACGGAGCGGGGAAACCACCTGCCGAAACTTTTTGCGTCGGCGGCTAGGCAGAAACACTGCGCTGGCGAAGAGCTGACTCAACGAGGGCACCGTTGCAGCGAATTGCGCCACAATGCAACCAGGAGAGGGTGACAGGACAAGCGAAACGGCTGAAGGAGGCGGGAAGAGGAACCAAGCCGCTCAGGGGGACGGGTCACGCCCGGGTACCTGATTCGCGCGCCTCAATCCATGTCTGCGCCTCCTCGATTCGGCAGGGGCAGAGGGAAGAACAGCGAGCAAAGAGACTCCGAAGTCGACGAAATCCACGCATATCCACCGCTCCCCGGCTAGGCCGGGCCCGGCAGCAGTATACGCCACGCCCTTCTGGCCTGACCAGGAGGGCGTATACACAGCTCCTGGGTCCAGGATGGTCCTGGCCAGGAAGCAGTGGATGTGTATCGATCTCGTCGCCCGAACTCAGAGAGACCCCTCCCTGGGGCCGGTCCCTTTTTCCGCGGGGCGCGCGAGGCGCGAGGCGGGGCGTCGGCCGGGGGGTGGGAACAGGGACGGAGTGGGTGGGGCGCTCCCTGCTGCTGCTCATTTTTGCTCATGCGGTCGCACGGCAGGGGGGAGACGTGAGGGAGGAAGGTGATCAAGGAAGAGGCGGGGAGGGGGGACGGGAGGGAAGGCAGAGGAGAGGGCAGACGAGAGGGGGGAGATGCGAGAATAAAGGGAGATCATGACTGTGTGTATGTGTGTAAGAGATTTATATATATATATATATATGTAAATGTATACAAATAGAAAGAGAGAGAGAGAGAGAGAGAGAAACAGAGAGAGAGAGAGAGAGAGAGAGAGAAGAGAGAACGAGAGAGAGATGGAGGCAGAGATGAAGAGAGCGGGAGTGAGAAAGAGAGAGAGAGAGAGATGAATCCATATACAATGAACAAGAGAGAAAGAGAGAGGAGCTGATGGCGGCAATTGGGATGATGAAGGAGGGAGAGCGGAAGGCAAGGACGGAACAGAGGCGCACGCTGGCGTCTAGTGAGGCAGCGGCGCAGAGTGCTGCTCCACGAGCCGGGCGACCTGGCGAGGCGCGAGAGCAATCCCCTTCCCCGTGCCGTCCCCCGACGGCCCCCGTGCCCTGCCCTTCTCGTCCCCTGCCTCCAGGGAGGGGGAGGGGGCGGGGGCAGGGAGGGAGGGGTGAGGAGGACGAGGAGGACGCGAGGGGAGGACGCGAGGGGAGGACGGGAGGGAGGGCAGGGAGGGAGGCAGGGGGGGAGACAGGGAGGGAGGGGGGGAGGCAGGGAGGGAGGGAGGCAGGGAGGAGCAGGAGCAGGAGCAGGAGCAGGAGGAGGAGGAGGAGGAGGAGGAGGAGCAGGAGGAGGAGGAGGGAGGAGGAGGAGGAGGAGGAGGAGGAGGAGGAGGAGGAGGAAGAGGAGGAGAAACGATGGGGAAACGAGGGACGGAGGTCAAAAAAGAGACCAATGGATGCCGGATTGTCTGCCACCTTCCACGCCCCGCCTGCGTCCATCGACTGGTGTGACCGTCTCCATAGCTCCACTGCTCGATCTGCGTGAGCCAGGTGCCCCCCCCGATCCAGAGGCAAACGAGGCCCGGAGGGGAGGATCGGGCACGTGCTTACTCACACGGATTACGGATCCGTGGATCTGGCGCGCGGGCGCCAAATCCACGGATCGGGGAACGAACTCCCGAAACGCGAGGCCAGTGCCGCCTCATTTGGCGACGGAGCGCGCCGTTTCTGCATGGAATCGGGGCCCGTCGCTAACTCACGCGCCTCGGTCAGTGTTTGCGCTTCCTCGCGAGGAGCAAAGATAGTCCCCCTCACCCAAGACCTCCTCCTTCGTTTCTAGGCTGGACGGGTGCGAGCGACGGGTGCGAGCCGGGTCCGCCACCGTCAGGCCCCGACGCTCCACCCGGCCCGAAAGCTTGGCCAGCGCCTCCCCTTCACCAACGTTTCGGGGCGGGTCGTTGTTCTCTCGCAGGGAGCATTGGTATCGTGTTGCCTCCCGCAGGGATGGTGCCTGGGAGGGGTCCTGGAGCGTCGTTCCTGCAATAGTCCTACCAGGCCAAACCAACACCGATCGGCAACGATCTCAGAGACTCTGCTGAACCTCCCCCTGGCCTGTGCGATGCCAGTCAAGCGGGGCTGTTCTTGCGCGCGTTGGGAAACATGTCTGCCTCGCCGAACATCGTCAGTGACCACTCACGTGCTAGGACACGGAACGACACATACTCATGTGGACAGGCAAGTGTAAGGCCCGTTTCAACTCATGCACCATGCAACATCATGCAAACTATGACCGGTGGTGGTGGTGGTGGTGAATGATTCATGGTTCTTAGCTTCAGTCCACGATGCTTTGCTGTCCTTTCCACCCTCGTCCTTCTTCTCCTCTGCCCTCCTTCCCTCAGCCTTCTCCTCCTCCTCCTCCTCCTCCTCCTCCTGTCTCCTCCCTCCTCTTCCTCACCCTGCTTCCCTTGTTCCTGCTGCTCATCTTCCACATTCTCCTTGCTATCGTCGATCTCGTCTCCTCCTCCCCGTTCCCTCCTCCTCCTCCTCCTCCTCCTCCGCCTCCTCCTCCTCCTCCTCCTCCTCTTCTTCCTCCTCACCCCCCCTCTCTTTCTTCTCCTCCCCCTCCTCACCCTCGCCCTCCCCTTCCTCCCCCTCCTCCTCCTCCTGCTCCTTTCGCCCTCCCTGCCCCCCCCCCGACGGGTCGGAAAGGAGGCGAACACGCAGCCCGCGCGCGCGGCCGTGGCGAGGCCCGCGGCGGCCCTCGGGGCCTTGCCGTGGAAGGAATCCTCGGGGTAAAGGCGCGCGGCGGGCGCACCGCTGCCGCTCTCCTTCTCATGGAGCAGGCCGCGGGAACGGGGGCCCGATGCGCCATCTTTCCCTTCCCTTCCCCTTCCTCGCCCGTGCCGGAGCCAGCGGCTGCCTCTGGCCAGAAAGACTGTAATTGAGTAAGGTGTGGGGGGTGGGGGGGGGATGGAAGGGCAAAGGGGGGGGGGGGAGGGAGGAGGAAAAAGGGTGGGAGGAAGGGCGAGTGGGGGAGACGGGACGGTGGAGGGGAGGGGCCCGAAGAAGGGATGGGGCGGATATGTTGGAGAGGCGGCCCGGGTGACAGGAGTCCTGCGGTGCGCAGTGACGAGATGAGGGGGAGAGGAGGCTCAGAGGGGGGTCCTTTTCCAGCCCGTCGTAGAACGGGTTGCACGCGGCGTCCTGTGCAATGGGGGGGGGCTCCGCCTTTCACGTGAAATGCGGGTCTCCCCGTCGCCACGCCTCCTTTCCCTCCTCCCTCCCCCTCGCCACCCGCTCTCTCTCTCTCTCTCTCTCTCTCTCTCCCTCCCTCTCTGTCTCTATCTGTCTCTGTCTCTTTCGTTTTCGTTTCGTTTCGCGCTCTTGCAGCGGTCGCGGGTCCGCGCCCCGGCGCGGACAACGCCGGCGCCCGACCCCCGGCTGCTGCGTCTCAGCGCTGTTGCCCGCGGCATGTGCGCGCCGCGCTGGGCCTTCCTGCCGACGAAGTGGAGGGGCGGCCTTTCACGCCCCATCCTCCCCCTGCAAGTCTGAGGTGGCAAAGCTTGGCCCCGTCCCACAACGACCGGCTGCAGGACGACGCCGCGAAGGTGAAACCCGGCCGCTCTGAGGCCCCGCAATCCGACGGCAACGGCGGCGCCCATGAAAGGGCACCCCACATCCCGCAAGGAACCAGGGCGCAGCGGACGCCTGCCAGAAGCCGCAAAATTCCATTCGACCACCTTGGGGGCGAGAGCGCCGGTCCCCCTCCTGGTCAAAAGGAAAATTCTGGTCTGAGGGAAAAACGTAACAGGCAAGTATTTACGTGCGTTGAGACGTGTTCGCAGTCCGTCAGCTAACACTGGAAGGAGACGAGGAGGACGAGGAAGAGCGGGGAGAAGGAGAGCGGCGGGGAGCAGCCCGCGCGATGGATCGGCCCGCGAACGAGACGCGCTTCTCGCGCTCGCTCGCTTCGACGCCCTCGCATAACAAAAGTGGCATGAACAGATCAATCCCATCAGGGCGAGGCTGGTGGTCAACCCCGAAAGGGGAGATCGCTTGCCGCTGCGCTGCTAGCGCTGGGCACGCCGCCAACGCGTGGCGCAAGGGCGCATTTCGAAGCCCGCGCGCCCTGCATCTCTTAAGGGTATTTGGGTGGTCATCACCTCCCAACGCAGAGAGAGGCCATGCGCCAGTCATGCGCGCCGCGGCCTGCATTTGAACATGTTTCCAAACATTTGGCCCAGACTCCCACGCGAGGAGAGCAGCTGGGCGGGGGGGCCCTGGGCACGGGTCGCAGAAGTCTCGGTTGAAGGCTTCGAACTTACGAGACGCGGCCGCGACAAAGGCAGCCCGGTCAAACTGGAGTAAGGCAGGGCGTGCGTCACCTAGTCGGTAACCCCGCAGCACCTCCTCTCGGGCGGCCCGATCCCGCTGCGCAGCCTCGATCCTCTCAGTCTCTGAATCTGCATCTGAATCAGTCTCTCTGTTTCCCTCGATCTCTATCTGTCTGCCTGCCTGCCTGCCTGCCTGCCTGCCTGTCTGTCCGAATCCGTCTCCGTCTGTCTGGGCGTCCATGCGTGCGCGAGTGCGCCCGCCGCTAGCATTCCGCTCTGTGGGGCGGGAAAAGCACGGCGAAACCGCGAGGCCAAAGCGAAGCCACTAATCCGCCGACCCTGTCGGCGCGTGTGAGGGGCTTTTTGTCCGCTGGGGTCGTCGTCTCCGCCCTCCTCTGTTCCGCTTGCCTGGGCCCCCTTCCTCGTGCGCGCCGCCCGAAGCAAAATTGAGTGGCGTCGGAATGGCGACGAAGGGTGCCCCTTCGCTTTGACCCCTTCCC
The DNA here is from genome assembly GCA_963575745.1 of Prorocentrum cordatum. Classification (NCBI taxonomy): domain Eukaryota; class Dinophyceae; order Prorocentrales; family Prorocentraceae; genus Prorocentrum; species Prorocentrum cordatum. The sequence goes on from CAUYUJ010010169.1 coordinate 29,159, forward strand.
CGCGCCGGGGGTGGTGGGGGGCCCAGGGGGGGTGGCCGCCCAGATGCGCTTCCCCCGCGCCCTGGCCCCCGCCCTGGCTGGGCCAGGCCCCGGCCCCAGGCCCGACATAACCCAGGGGGCTCCCGGGAGAGCCCCAAGAAAGGCTCTAGAGCATCATCGTCGTCGTCGTCGCCAATGCCGCCGCCGCCGTCGTCGTCGCCGTCCCCCTTCAGGGTCGGCGGCGCCGGCCGTTCCCAATCGTCAAACAACCTCAACCATCGCTCCTCCTCCAAGCCGATCCCGGCGCTGCGTTGGGGGGCCTTCGCCGATGCGGCGCGAGGAATCCCTCCTCGCGCGCGCGACCGCTGCTCGGTCGCGAGAGGGGGCTGCGCGGCGCCGCGTGCCGAGTCACGTGCGACAGCCATGCGCCGAGACCGCCGCCGATGCGACGCGCGAGTCTTGCCCCGCGCGATCGAGAACTGCCCGGTCGCGCGCGGAGTCTGCCTGGCGCCGCGCGCCCGCCCGAGCGCGAAAAATCGGGGTCCGAGACTCCCCGCCGGCGCGCCGCGCCTGCGCCGCCGCGCGTGGCGCGAGGCGAGCGTGCCATATGACCAGTCGCAAACCGCCTGCGCTATGCTTCAACTGCCGAGCGAAACCTCGAGCATCGCGAGTCCCCCGCGCGCCGTGACCGCGCGCGCCCCCTCCTTCGCGAAGCGAGATAGGCCGACGAGATCCATGCGTATCCACTGCTCCCGGGCCGCGCCCGTCCTGGACCCAGCAGCTGCGCGCGCGTCCTCCTGGCCAAGCCGGGGGGGCGTGGCGAGCGCGCCGCTGGCGGGGGGCAGCGGATATGCACCAATTTCGTCGCCCTACGAAAGCCCTGCGCGGGAAATGCGTCAAGGAACCGCCGTCGATGCGACGCGCGAGCCCTCCCCCGTGCGCTCGAGCGCCGCCGCGTCGCGCGAGCAGCCTGCTCTTGCCGCCGCGCGCCAGCCCCGGCGCGAAGACCCGCATGCTGCCGCGCTCTCGAACGTCTAATCGCGCAGCGACGCGCGAAGAACTCATCGCGGCGCGACACCCCGACGCTCGCAATTGCGCGGGAGTTCCCCGGATGCGACGCACGCGTGTTTCCGCCGTCGTGAAGGGGCGGCGCGGGGGTATAGGCGAGGCAGGAGTTCATTCTTGGGCGCGGCCGAAGCAATTCTGCGCGCGCGCGTGCGTGTGCGGGGGGGGGGGGGGGCGCCGGCCCGCTTCGTCGCGAGCGCGCGCAGGGCCGCCCCGCCCCCGGCAATCCTAGCGAGGGGGTTGCAAGCGTTCGCGCGTTCCTCGTCAGCATTATTCCCCTCTTCAACTTTCCCTCTGCCCCCCCCCCTGCGCGCCAGATCGGCGGCGCAGGCCGGGGCCCTCTGCAACGCCGACTCCGTCTTTGGCATATTTCGACCCTAGAGCGCGCGACCCTGAAGCTACGACCTCCTTCCAAGCAATCATTGCCCCCAAAGGCGGGTGGGATTCCTGTGAGTGCGCTCGTCTTGATTCAAGCCTTGCTCGTGCATCCCGTGGTCCCGGCCAATGCGTGAATAAATCTTGTGAACGGGAAATGCGCCGAATTGCGCCCTGGTCCGTCCCTCGTCGACCTCGTGCTCGTCGTCGTCCTCCTCCTACTCCTCGAATTTGTCCGTGTGTTCGCCGTCGCATGAGGTGTCTGCGCTGCGCTGCCGGCGTGGATTCTGTCGAGCTCCAACGCGTTTACGGGGAGTTCAACTGCCGAGGCCGATGGCATGCGCAACTCTGTCTTCGACGTGGCAGCGGCAGGGCGCGCCCGGGGAGAGTGCGAGGCAGCTGCCGCCCTCGACTGCGAGCCCCTCGCTGCGCCTACCCTGAAGCGAGGCCGAGCTGCGCCCCCCCTTCGCCCCCCCCCCCGCCCCCGCCCCTCCCCGCTCCCGCGGCGGGGGCCGCCGCGCGGCGCCCCCGCGACCGCGGGCCCCCCCCCGTCTGGCCAACTCGTTCGCCGGACCTCGCTGCTCCTTCCCTGGCCGTTCCATTCGCCCCCGAACGCCGTCGGCCGGCGGGCGCGCGCCCGCGCCGCCGCGCTCGCGCCGCGGGGCGCCACGTGGTATATGCACCGTGGTCTTCCGATCTACACTCAAGATGCGGCGTGGTTCTTGCGTCGCGCATCCCATGTTGTACTGTCGGCGCGTCTATTGTTTTTAGTGTCTACGGTCATTCGAGCATCATCTGAATGCGCATTCCCGGAGAAACGAGTTCTGTTCCTTAGCTGTACTTTTTGTCGGGTAGAATTTGCCGGGGCGTCGTGCTATCACTGGGTGAGCAATTTGTGGCCATTGTCGTTGTCCTCCTCAGACTTTTCTCTCTCAATGTCGCGTTCGTGGTCAAGTTGCCCATGCGTGCTACTAGGTGCGCGAGTCAGCCGCGCGTGAGTTTCGACGACTAAATTCCGATGGGGAATTTACGCGGCGTCGATGCGCACGCGGCGAAACATGCGCGTGCGTGCAGAAATCTTTCCCAGCCAGACATTCGCGGCAACCGGCCCGCTGGCCTCGGCCTGGAACGCCGGGCGCGCGGGTAGCGTGGAAACCTTTGCACCCCAATCTGTGAATGCCGGCGGATCGCGGACGGTGCTCGTGGACTACAAAAAGGCAATCCCCACTCTGACCATTAGGCCCCCCGCAACGAAGTATCTGGAGTGCGCTACCGCCACGCAGAACTTCCAGCGCGTCAATTGTCGCCGCGCCGCTGATGTCCGAACTTGCTTCGGATGCCATGTGGCACGGCGTCCGGAGGCGCGTTCAACTCGCGCGGCCGCCGCTCCACGGGGTTCAACAACCCGCCTTTGGCATCGAAAACTCCGCCGCAGAATGCGAATGTCAAGCCGTTCCGAACCTTGTTGACGATGCGGGTGTACAGTTGATGTCCACGCTTTATCTCCACTGTAGGCAGTGATTTTACAGTCTTGTTGTCAACGATGAATTTGATTGAACTGGCGCCGTTATACGCCGACAGGTCATCTCGCCGCAGTTGCCGTGGTAATTGCCGCGGGTATTCGGCCTCCTCGCGGCGGAGATCCCCGCCTGCCGCTCGAACGACGTCTGGGGGGATAAGGGTTCGGCAGCGCGTGCGTGCTGCAGACTCTCTCTACGAGGCCTCCCCCGGCCGCGGATCCACTCTGCGTGGTCGGCGCAGGCGCGCGGCCTGGACATGCACTCGGAGCCCCAAACAAGACTGAATGCATCATCGGATTGGCTATGCCCCCTTCAGTCGTGCAGCGACTGTCCCTCCGAGTCTACGTCTACTGCCAGCTGCGATATCTTTGACGGCCCCAAGGACAAATCACCTCGATCAGTACGAATGTCTGCAAAGCAGCTTGCGTTTGTTAGCTCACACCAACCTTGCGAATTGCACCGCTCTAGCAACGCTGTGTAAGTGCGACGACTTTCAGCAACAGTCGAATCGTGAACAGCCGAGGCTCCGCGGGGCGAACAAGTGCAGAGGAGGCACATTATGATAACTTAAGAGGGGACAGCATGAAGAAATCGCGGCCGAAACACATTCACCAACGCGGTGTGCCAACATCGTGGTCTGCCGAGGTGGGGCACGATTTATTGCCCCCTCAGATTGTTGCAGCAACGCTGGGGGGATCCAGTGGTCTCACCGGCGTTGCTTCGAGCATCCTGTGAAGATCGGTCTGACTTGAGCTTCTGGCAATATGGTCGCATACACACTTCAGCGCAGGCGGGAAAGAAGAATTTGCAGCAACGCCTACCCGCCTCCGCAGCTATATGCCTCAGAGGCCTCACACAGGGTTGTGCTAGCAGCGCGCCTTTTGCACTGCACACGCGTTGAATCCAGGACATAATAAATATATTGTGATCTGCGGTGTGTGCATGTGTGTGTGTGTGTGTGCGTGTGTGTGTGTGTGTGTGTGTGTGTGTGTGTGTGTGCACCGGCTGGGCCTTTCGGCTCGCTCCTTCCCCCCGCTCGTGCCGCCCCCCCCGCCGCCTGGGTCTCCCCCTGCGTTGGCTGGTGGCTTTCTCGCCCCTACTGCGCCACTTCGGCCGTTCAGCAACATGGTGGCTCATCAGCGTTTTGCTACAGCACGCGGTTCGCGGCCCAGCTTTCCTGCCATGGCCATTCGGACCGTGTCTCATCCTGTTGGCGCCGTGCCCGTGCAGCAAAGTCTGACACTCACGGCTTCATGACGGACATTTGGATGCTCCCACTCTTGCTGCTGTGGGCCCGCCTGCCGCTCCTCCTGACGTACTGGCTCGCCTTGCCCTACGCTTCCAGCGCCTGCAGCCTTGGCTTCAGCCCTTGGGTGTGGTCGTGACGCCGCCCCGCGTCCGCTGCCAGGTCGCCTCTGCGCAAGCTGGCCGCACCGGCGCGCTCATCCTGAAAATTCTTCCGTGGTGCGTGCCCCGCTCCCCCGCCTGTTTTCCGCGGTCGTCCTCTTCCTTCATCCGTCTCTTACTGCTGGTGAATCCCGCGCCTCCCCGGCTACTGGAGCGCGCGTGCGGATCGCCTCTGCCACGCTGCGACCGAACAAGTGTGTGTGTGTGTGTGTGTGTGCGTGCGTGCGCGTGCGTGCGTGCGTGCGTGTGTGTAGCGCGCGCGTGCGCGCCCGCGCGCCCAAAGCGCGGCCCGCGTCGTTGTTTTCGTCGTCTCGTCTTAGGTCGGGCATGTCCCCCTACAGGGGGATTTTGAACGACAAATGAAACATACCCCAAAAATACTCCAAAATGGTCACAACAACAATCGAAAAATCGTCCCCCGACTTTTTTTGGTGGTAAAAAACAACTATTTTTGAATATTTCGGGGATGGACAGACCTCCCTTCAGTAAAACGTGGTTTAGTGAAAACGACCTGAGGCCCAAACCTGGCGGGCGCGAGCCTGGAAAATAACGGCCGCGGCGCCCTCTCGAGAACCGAAAAAGGACAATTCACTAATCGACGTGTCACTGTTGGGGGTTCTGTACACCCCCGAATATTCCTCCTGTAGAGGGACAGGCCCGACTTAATTCTCGTCCTTGACGTCATCGCGTCGAGGCGGTGGCCGAGGACGGCGCGAGCTGAGGAGACGGAGCTGCACGGGACCCGTGCAGCAGGCGTGTGGCGCGCGGCCCCATGGCGCTGGGCAGGAGGGGGGCGCGGGGTCCACGTACAGCACGTGCAGCTGCCTGCGCGCGCGCGGTGCGACGAAGCTCGCCGCACGGCACGACGCCGGACAGCGACAAAAGTAAAAGACGAAACTGGGACGAGGATCGCATCGGGTGAGAATACTTCGAGGATCTCTAAGGTCCGGCAACTCTGAAGGATGTCTCGGGCGCCACGGCCTTCTCTGAGCTTTCCAAAACGCTCTGAGAACGTTCCAGAACGCTCTGGAACGGATTCGTCCTCGTCATAGCCTAGTTCGAAAATACCAGCACGTGGACGGCCTGCATGGAAGCTCGATGAGCAAGAACAGAAACAACACCATCATCAATAACCGCCTGGGCTCAGGCTGTGGCGGGCCTTGGGCACGCTTTGTGCAAGGGCCGACACACCTCGTTGGGCGCATCGTGTTGAATAGACTCCAACGTGGGCCGGAGGTGTCCTAGTGGCATGTTCAGAGGCTGACCGCTACTTGCAAGTGAACAATTCGCTGGCTCACCAGACGCCAGGAACGACCCTTCGCTATGACCGCTAATGTAACGGCCCCCAAATTCCTTCGACAGCAGAAGCATGCTCAAGAACAGCATGGTACCATTCCGGTCGTGTTGCCATCAATCTGTATGTGCACTGATCTCACCGCTGCCTGGTCAACGAACCTCAACCCGAATAGTGTGTCCCCTCCCCTAGGATACAGTAGGAGCCCGACCACAAGAAACCTTCCACAAGAAACACAACCTTGAGACCCCAGGACGTCCACTGTTTTTTGGCGTGGGTACGTCGCGCTTTCCAGAGCAAGACCATCGAAACCCAAGAAACCCAGGGCACCCTGGAGGCAAGCAGGGTGTTTCTTAGCATTGGCCCCAACTGTACGGCGGGTTCGTGCGGCGTCGGCGCGCGCAACATTTTTTTGGTATTGCGTCGATCGCTCAACCTGGAATCGATCGCGGCCCCGATCGTTCAAAGTTGACTTCCGTCTGGTCCAGCGGAATCACGGTGCACCCTCGGTGCTTCTGCATCGCAGAATTCAACCTTGAACGCCTTCGCCAGCGTCGCGGCACGCCATCGCCACCTGAACCCACGGTGCAGTCAACCCGTACAAGGACGCGCGACGAGGATGCAAGGGCCCTGGAAGGCCATGCCGACACTTTGCGGGCGGGGCGCAGCTAGCGAAAACGGCCGAGTATGGGCCGAAAGGGAAGCATGCGAGGGTACGGCCGGCAGGTTCGCATCGTGTCGACCCCGGCGTTGGTTCCTGACGCCGCAGGGATCGTTCAAACTTGAACGATCGGCCCTTTCGAAGAGGCCAGATCGTTCAAGGATGGGCCGATTCTGGGCCACAAGCGGTGTTCAACCTTGAACGCCCGCGCTGGGGTCGCCGCCGGTCGCCACGACGCGAACCTGCCGAAAACTTGGAAAATTTCTCATCCTTGCTATGCGGGTTGACTGTATCCGCTCTCCTGGCGCAACTTCCTTTCTCCGCGTGGACCCGTGCTGCCCTGCCCCGCCGTCCCCTCGCTCGCTGCCCTCCCGTGCTGCTGTCTCTCGAGGCCTCTGCTCGGAAGTTCATGGCACCACTGTCACGCCGCGATGCACGAGGGGGGAGGATGAGGACGCCTGGCGGTTGCGGGAGGGAGACGGAGGCGGGGCCCGCTCACAGGCGGCGGGACACCACAGGAGCTCTAGAAGTTTTGCATCTGAGCGGGCAGGCGTCCTGTGTTCTTTCCATCGCATCGCAGGGAAATCTTACGCAGCAGAATCCCAGCATTATCCCGAAGCAGTTGGGGATCTACTGCCCTGGGTCAATCCAAACCTGGGTCAGGCAGGCCCTGCAGGATCCTGCACCCACACCCAAGTCAATGCAACCCTAGCCCTGCAGGATCCTGCAAAAGATCCGGCGCTCTGGCTGACCCCCGCTTGCACTGACCCCCGTCTCTTTGGACGCCCGAAATGGGTACGTGAAAAATGGGTGCATTGCCCAACAAATGCTGTCCAAAAGCGACAGCGGCCGCTGTTGGGCAGGCGGCCCTTTGTCTTCAAAGAACAACGTCCGCGGCGGCGCGGACAGCGAGTCCTGTTCAACATGAGCAGGAACTGCTGTCGGGCATCGCACCCATTCTTTCCGTGCCCATTTCGCTCGTTCCGAGTCCCCCGAGCCCCGGTCCCGCCGCCGCCCGCCCCGTCCGGCCTCAGCAGGCGCTGCATTGCCCCCTCCTCCAGGCGGTCGTCTCGTCGCCTCGGGGGGGGGGGGGGGCGGGCGCGGCCTCGAGCTCGCCATCGCTGGGACGCCCATTGCCCCGTGCACTCTTTCTGCGACCCCGTGCGCGTGTTCTTCGCAGAAGGACCCAACGGATGCTCCCTCGACGGTCCTCGCCGAGGCAGGATGCACACGTCCGAGCGCTGCCGAGCGAGCTGCCGGCCCCGTGCCGCGATCGCCGCTCGGCCGGGCTGCCGCCTCGCACGCGTCCTCCCTCCGCGGACGGCCTGCGCTCCTGCTGCTCTTGCTGCCCCGATCGCGGGGCTCATGCTTGAAGGGGTCCCAGGACACACACACACACAAATACACATGAATAACAGGATTCCCTGTATTTTCCCATCGGTTCTGGGTTTTTGTCCTCCCCCCGCTTCCCATTTTTTCTGGGGGATCGACGATCAATTGTGTCTGGGTGTTTTTTCCCCTCCTGAGTCCATCCCCCCCCCCACTCATCAGGCCGAACATCTTGCGGTCGGCTGGCGGAGTGTGGAGCCTCACTTGCCCACAGACGGGCGGAGGGGTGCGCGAGGGCCGAGTCTTGCCCGCAGACTTGCTTCAGTCAGGTGCAACATGTGAGCGTTTTTTTTATTCGGCGTCTCGACATTGGGCGGAAGGGGGGGGTGAGGGGGGGGGTGTCTGGCTCTGGACCTCTGCTGAGTGCGACTGCTTGGGACCGTGCGTCCTATGGGGGAGACTCCACCTGCCGAAACAGGCGCCCAAACAGCCAAGATCTACTCCATGGGGGGGAGGGGGGGGTGCGAGGGCCCGCGCCGATCGGCAAAACAATGAATAAAAAACGATCACCTTGTCTGCAGACTTGCTTCACTCAAGTGCAACATGGGGATCAATATTCTACATGCGTGTTGATACGGCCAAGTGCGACGCCCGACTCCAAACAATGACGAACTGACCCTCCCAATCGACCCCCTCCGGGCCAATCACCAAGATCACACGACAACTTTACAATCCAGCACCGTGCCATTACAATACCCATCTGTCGTCTGGTAATCTTCCTTTAGTGTTTCTGCGGCCGACCCGCCCCCCTCTATCACGCGCCCTTAAAGAACCGCTCCCTCTGAATGTGCTTTGCGGCACCATTTCGGCTTCAAGAAGGCTTTACTGCAGTTTGAACGCGTCCAGCACGGTTACCAAAACCTCCCAACCCCTCCAAAAACTCCCCCCAAAGGCTCGGACAAGTCTCCGAGATGCCTCAATAGGCCCTGGAAGGTCTCCAAGAGACGGCTGAGGAGGAATCTAGAGAGGCGCTAGAAAACGAGAAGTATTGAAGCATATAACAAAATGTATGTTTTTGACTTCCGATGCATTGCGGCTTCAGATCACCTCGGAAAAACTTCAAATCGCCTCAAGAAGCCCTCAAGACGGTCCACAACTGTCGCAAGAGAGCCCCCATACTGCCAAACTACCCGAGAACCCTCCAAGACGGCGCCAATACCAAGGGAACAAGGTCAAGTTTAGGACCCACGCACATTCATACTGCGCGCGATTTTGGCGTGGGTCGTACACTCACTATCAGACTGTCCGAAGACCGCCCAAGGAGACTCCAATAACTTACTCCAAGATCTCTCCAATATGCCATCAGAGGCGCTCCGCAGCAGACGCTGCCATAGCGCGTGGAGCAGAGTTTCGGGGCATGATCAGCAGACAGCATGCCCGACGGAAGACTAGCCAGCACTGCGACGGATATTGCTTTTTGGATGTGATGCTCTGGCGGCCGCAGGCGCGATCACCTGCCACGCCGCTGGACGGACGGTAGGGTTCGTCGCAAAGGTCTGCCAACGTGGCGCCGCCACGGTATGGAATGCCGACGAAGTGCGCCGCGCGAACCAATGCGTGCTGGGGGTTGGCCAGGCTGCCGTGGAAGATCCGCGAAGCGGAAAAAGAAGAAGCAGCACTGGCGAAGAGGCACGCCGAGAGGCGAAGTAGGGAACCACGCGAGTCGGGCGCGCGCACTTGCTCGCGGCGACTGGCCACGTGCCGCATCTTCGGCGATGCGCAGTTCGAGGCAGCCGCGCCTGCCCAACACCTCCGGCGTGACGTCGCAGAAGCGGAGGTCGAAGGCGCCCCTGGGCTGGAGCATGGCCCCGCATGGCACGAGCAGCCCCCCCGAGCAAGGCCGCGCCACGCCCAACTGCAGTGACAGCGCCATAGCCGCCCGCAGGAAGGCCAGGAATCGGGCGGCGCCACGCCCGCGCCGCGCCCCAGGCCAGCTGCACTGTGCCACGCGGCCCGCGGCGGCGGTACGCCTGGACCGGCGCACGCGAGCCACGAGACTCGAAGAAGAAAAAACGCTATCAACATAAACTTTTGGCGCTCCGCTCGGATCTCTTGGATCTGCGCCAGGCCCCCGTCCCTGGCGCGCGGAGCGCGCCAGGGGCGGCGCCGGAGGCGCCGCCAGGGAGGGGCCCAGCGTGGAGCCAAGAAGTCCGCGCGGAGTGTCAAAATGTAATGTTTATAGCGTTTTTTCTTCTTCGAGAGACGGGCCGACCAGAGTCGAAGAGGCGCTGGCCGTAGTCGGCGAGCGCCGTGAGCGACAGCGCGGGCCAGGCACAACGCGACGGGGCCCCCGGGCACGTGGCCCAGGAAAGCGGGGAACGCCTGGGCATCCTCCAGCGAGCTGGCGCGCCGAGGCCATCCTCGGTGACGAGGCGCGCCCCGGCGGGCCTGGACCAGGGGGGGCCCGCGTGCGCCGTGGCTGCCGCGGCGCCGCCACCGCCCGCACTGTTGCCTCTGGCAACCTTGAGAACGAACGCCGCGGCAAGGAACAATGGGGAACGCGTGCGCGAGCAGCCGAAGACCCGACAAGGCGGCCCGTCGCTGTCCTCGCCTGACGCGAAGCGCCTACCGTGGATACACTGCGCAAGAGCAGGCTGATGAGGGGGGGCCGTGACGGACCCAAGCTAGAACCGTCTGGTGCCAAGCCCCGCGCCCGCGAACAGCAACGCGACAAGCCGAGTACATTCGGCGGCGCCCCGTCATTGGGCGGAAGCCCCCGCGTGGGCCCAGCTGGCAAGCTCCGCGGGGCTGGAGCCATCGACGCGTGGGGCGCGAAGCTCGCGATTTCTCGCGGGGTCGTCGGCGGGGTTCGCCCTCGAGGGAGTGGGCGCCGAGCCGGGACAGGTGCGCTCTCCGATCACCGGCGGGAGAGCGCGCCTGCGGTCGCGGCTGACCAGTTACGGCGCAGCCGAGCGCCCATTGGAAAGCGTGCCCGTCGCGACTCTGGAGTCTTGCAAGTACATCTGGCGAGCGCAGGGATCCTCGGAGCACGGCTTCTCCTGCCGTAGGCGACCCGAGGAGGAGGAGGTGGAGGGTGAGGGAGGAGGAGATGGAGGTGGAGGTGGAGGTGGAGGTGGAGATGGAGGTGGAGGTGGTGGTGGTGGTGGTGGTGGTGGTGGTGGTGGGAGTGGGAGGAGGAGGAGGAGGAGGAGGAGGAGGGAGGAGGAGGAGGAGGAGGGAGGAGGAGGTGAGGAGGAGGAGGAGGAGGAGGAGGAGGAGGAGGAGGAGGAGAGGAGGAGGAGGAGGAGGAGGGGAGGAGGAGGAGGAGGAGGAGGAGGAGGAGGAGGAGGAGGAGGAGGAGGAGGAGGAGGAGGAGGAGGAGGAGGAGGAGGAGGAGGAGGAGGAGGAGGAGGAGGAGGAGGAGGAGGAGGAGGAGGAGGAGGAGGAGGAGGAGGAGGAGGAGGAGGAGGAGGAGGAGGAGGAGGAGGAGGAGGGGAGGAGGAGGAGGAGAGGGGGAGGGAGGAGGAGGAGGAGGAGGAGGAGGAGGAGGAGGAGGGGAGGAGGAGGAGGAGAGGAGGAGGAGGAGGAGGAGGAGGAGGAGGAGGAGGGAGGAGGGAGGAGGAGGAGGAGGAGGAAGGAGGAGGAGGAGGGAGGAGGGAGGGAGGAGGAGGGAGGAGGAGGAGGAGGAGGAGGAGGGGAGGAGGAGGGAGGAGGGGGAGGGGGAGGGGGAGGAGGGAGGGAGGAGGAGGAGGAGGAGGAGGAGGAAGGAGGAGGAGGAGAGGAGGAGGAGGAGGAGGAGGAGGAGGAGGAGGAGGAGGAGGAGGAGGAGGAGGAGGAGAGAGGGAGGAGGAGGAGGGAGGAGGAGGGAGGAGGAGGAGGAGGAGGAGGAGGAGGAGGAGAGGAGGAAGGAGGAGAGGAGGAAGAGAAGAGGAGGAGGAGGAGGACGAGGAGACGAGGAGGAGGAGGAGGAGGAGGAGGAGGAGGAGGAGGAGGAGGAGGAGGAGGAGGAGGAGGGGGAGGAGGGGGAGGAGGAAGAGGACGGGTCGCCTAAGCCCTTCGGAGAAACCCACCATTCCTCGAGGGCCGCTGCCTCGATGGAGGCAGCGGCAGATTGAACCTCGCCTGCGTCGATTCGCGCGCGGGAGCGGCCAGCCCAAATAGTGCGCGCTGTGTCCACTTCATACTGCAGTTCAATGGCGGCCGCATTGACGGCAGGGGGGGTAGAGGGGGTAGAGGGCGGAGGAAGGGAGGGCAGGCAGCATAGGAATAAGTTTGACCACAATGATCTCCTCACTCTTCGAGAGAGTCAGGCCAGCGCGAGTGTAAATACTTGCGCAGGACGAAAGATTTTCCTCTTGAGGTGAAAATGGCCATGAGGAGTTCGCGAGACAACGTCGGCGCCGAAACGGACGGCGACCAGACGAACTCTTTGCAGCGACCGGGGTAACTGGGATGTATGTATTCATTTTGAATGGGGCCCGCTCGCGCGGGGAGCTGATGGGAGTACGCGAGACGACGCAGCGCCCATCGTGGAAGGTTAATTACCGAACCCCCCATCCCCCGTAGAATCTTAACACGGGCGGTTTGCGGGGTCCGCGGATCCGATTTCTTCCGGTTCCCTGTTTAAATCATAATATAAATTTTAAACAGGGTAGAAATCGGATCCGCCGTGAAAAATAAGACCGAACACGGATCCAGCAAATCCGAAATCGGATCCGCGCGGACAGAAATCGGATCCACCGAAACACACACCAAAACCAACATCGGATCCGCGCGAACTTCATTGGATCCGACGGCGGTTATCTCACGCGCGTCTGCTTAAGACTTCAAACCTTCGCTCTGGGCCCAAGAGGAAAAACTTTCGTCCTGGGGATGAGCGTTTTGGCCTTCGGACATGTTGGTTGCCACGTGGTCCACGCGCCACACCTCACCACAAAGTCCCCGCAACGTGCAATCAGGAGTTCCTGCTCGAGACGTCCTCACAAACAAAAAACGCCCGTTGGGTCAGGAGATGCAGGGCCGAAACGCACTTACGTAGGACGAAAGATTTTCCTCTTGAGGTGAAAATGGCCATGAGGAGTTCGCGAGACAACGTCGGCGCCGGAACGGATGGCGACCAGACGAGCTCTTTGCAGCGACCGGGGCAACTGGGATGTATGTATTCATTTTGAATGGGGCCCGCTCGCGCGGGGAGCTGATGGGAGTACGCGAGACGACGCAGCGCCCATCGTGGAAAGTTAATTACCGAACCCCCCATCCCCCGTAGAATCTTAACACGGGCGGTTTGCGGGGTCCGCGGATCCGATTTCTTCCGGTTCCCTGTTTAAATTTTATAATATAAATTTTAAACAGGGTAGAAATCGGATCCGCCGTGAAAAATAAGACCGAACACGGATCCAGCAAATCCGAAATCGGATCCGCGCGGACAGAAATCGGATCCACCGAAACACACACCAAAACCAACATCGGATCCGCGCGAACTTCGTTGGATCCGACGGCGGGTATCTCACGCGCGTCTGCTTAAGACTTCAAACCTTCGCTCTGGGCCCAAGAGGAAAAAACTTTCGTCCTGGGGATGTACTACTTGGCGTTCACCCATTCTCATGCAAGTACGTAGCGAGTCTGAGACGGGCTGCCAGGCACAACTCCCCCCCAGCAGACCACGAGTTCTATCGGCGCGCATCGCAGCCCGCAAGTCCGCGTCCTCAAGTTCCACGCTGCTGGTGCGCCAACGGGCATAGGCAGGGGCCGCCATGGCATCGCAAAGCGGGGCGAGATGGTCAGCGCGGCGCTCGCAGCACTCGAGTGCGCGTGGCCGCCCGAACAGGCGGCGGCGATATCCACGAGGAAGTCGGCCCTGACGTCGCCCCGCCTCGAGCGCTTGCGCACGATCCCGTGTTCCTCTGCCGCGTCGCGCAGGGAAGTGCCCCCCCATGCAGGCCGCCTCGAAGTGCAGGATCGCATTGTGCATCTGGTAGGCGCAAGTGTCATGCCGCGCGATGGCGCAGCTACTGACTGCTGCGCCGCTGCGCTGCCACGGTGGCGGGGTTTGCCGCAAACAGCTGGCTGGTTTGCAATGCGTCTGAGAGAAAGCTCGAGCCCAATTGAATCGATCTGGGCCTCCCCCGAGGGCAACCCAACTCGAACCCGACCAACCCAATCCAACAACGAACCCACAAATACTTCCAGAGGATTTTTTGCATAATCTGTCTCCTGAACACTCCTGAAAACATACTACTTGATAAATCTTCTGGCTACTTCTTGGAACAATATTGCGAATATTTCTTAAAACGTACTACTTAAGAATATTCTCAACCAGGATAGGTACCGATTCAGCCGGGATTGGTCCCAATACCTTCCCCCCTTTCTTGGTCCCCCACCCCGGGGGGGGGGAATACCCTCCCGGTTGTTGGGGGGGTGCCCCCTCTCTGGCGAAGGGCCCTCCCCGGGGGTTCGGAGCCGGGAACCATTTTAGGGACCCCCCCCTCCCCGGTCGAACCCGAGGGGGACCCTACAAACGACCAGAGACAGAGCTCTTTCTTTGAACGTCCTGTAGCTGTTTTGTGATGCCGTGGGGCATCGTAAACATATCTCAAACTAATCTTCACGCATTTCCAGCCCGTCTTGGGCAAACGTTGGGCTTCACCTGGGATCGCCTGAAAACACGCTCCTGATTGAAAATGCGATCGTCAAATGCTGCGCCCGCAGCACGCTTTTAATCTGGCACGCGGTTGCTCGGCGACACCGCCCTGCATCACACGCGCACGACGCGCACAACTCATACTAGCATGAGGGCACGTAATGTAAACACAATCAGTTGGTTTTATGGTGATTGCAACGACACTGGTCGTAGTGGTGGTATTGGTACGTCCCCCAATAACTACTTCACGCACCTGCTCACGCATCAGAGGCACATAAGCCATATCACTCTCTCCTTCGGAACAACTTTGTGATTTCATTTCCGTTCTGTATCACGATTCCCAACATGGGCTCCATCTGCTCCGTGATGACGTCTAGCTTCCATCGAGTCGTGGAGTTCTGATCCCACCAAGTGCTGTATGTGTAGATTGCAAAATCGCACAGGCTTAGCACGTGGTTCGCGTACCAGAGAAACTCGCTGGCATCAGTTTCGCTCCAACTCCAACTCGCAACCAAGACACGCACACGTCGCCTGGCCGAACGCGCTGGATCGCTGCGGTCATACATCCGTTGCCCGTATAACCAGAACTCGCGCGCACTGGTGTCCACGAGGCGCACGAGACCCCCGCCCGCAGGTGGAGGGGAGAGTTCCAACGCGGCACCGGTGCTGGAGCCAGCAGAAAGCCCAGCACCGCAGATACGCTCAAGGGTACAAGACACTGGCAACGTCTTATTCAAATACCACATTTGCAGAGCCGCGACATGGGGGATGTCAAAGATTGTCCACGTGCGGAAGCCGAGCTCTGGATGGTCTGGGGAGAAAGCAGAAAGGTGTGCAGCAAGCCACGCGAGACCACCAGACCCGCCTCCAACCTCAAAGACTTCAAGATCAGTGCTACCAAACTCCCACGCGCTCTTCATCATATCGCTGTACATATTTGCGAGGACGAACACTGAAAAAACGTACGCCTGAGAGAGAATGGGACCCCCTGGGCCTTGCCGTTCAACCTCGGCCCGCCATGGTGTTCCTGCGGAGGGCTCCACTGTATCATGCAGCAGCATCACAAGACTGGGGTTTACTTCGTGCGCCTGTCCCAAGACTTCAAAATTGTCGAAGGAGCCATGCCGCCGTAGCGACGGCGTGAAGGCGCTGTACGCAGGCTGCTCCGCGTACTCTTCAAAATACCGCAACAATCGAGGGCTCCACGTGCTCATCAACTCGTGCGCTGTGCATGACATCCCTGGCCTTTGAATTGTGCTCAAGGTCTGAAGCAATCCGTCCCTATCGCGGTTACCTGTATCTGCCGTGGGCACATCATTCGGTCCGTCTGCGTCTTGTAAATGATCAAGTACAGCGAGACCCCAAGCCGACATTAGCTTCCAATTGTTCTTTTTTAAAGCTTCCCCAAGGTCATCATCAGACGGCGCGACGCCGAAATCCGCCATCGTGCCTCAGACACTGAGTGGAGTGTCCTCAAGTCGGTCTTCAGTGCTGGTGGGTATTGTAAACGCTCTGAGAGGGTGCTTTCAAAGACCCCCCCCCAAACTCGCTCACGGGGCTCACGGGCGCTTCCAGAATTCATCGCATGACTTTTCCAAGCCTCGGAAACGTGATTGGGAGTCTAAGATGCCAGCATGCCCGAAATTGCTCCCGAGGGCTCGCTTGGGGCCTCTCCTCTCGGAAAGTTTGGGTCGTCTTGGAGGCCCTGGGGACTGGTCCAAGACACCAAGCTCGCATGATACCATTGATTTCTTGAATGGTTTCAGCGCTCTCGCTTGTTCGAGCTGAAGGTCGCCCCAAAACGGCCCCAAGAGGGGCCCACCACGCCTCCAAGACAGCCTCAAGAGGTGCTCACAGAGGCGAATTCGAAGGGCGTCCGAAGAGTCCCCCAATAGGCTCACGTACCCCCAAAGACCCTCGAGCCTCTGGCCCACGACCTGGGCACGGTGGCGGCCTGGGCCGAAGGCCATTGATGCCTTTGCGCCAACTCCTTCCAGTTCATCATGGCAAATGCCTCGTTCTCCAGCGCGACATGGTGCAAATGGGCGCCCGCAAGGAATGCACCTTCAAGCCTAGCTAGGTACCAAGAAGTATCGTCCCTTTCCGTTGGCAGATAGCGCTGGCTTAATCGCAGCGAGAGGGTGGCAGTAAGTGAATACCTCTTTTGATCAAATAGGTTCTGGAATGTACCATTTACGAAAGCACGGAGTACTGACATACAACATTCTTCAGGACTGGGCGCCTGCATGTCGCTCCAACAATCGCTATGAACAAGTTTCCCAGTTCCATCCAACATGCAACACACCATGAACGATCGCCCACCACTCCAACAAGTATCAGAAAGAGATGGATCACGCCCTTGGGCCTCTGCTTCCAATTGTGACAACAAACTCTCATCCTCAGGGTCCAGTGCACTCGTGTAGAGATCCAGCAACATGAGCACCCCCGTGGCAATGCTAGGTCTGTGCTTTCCTGGAGCCATCGCACTACCAGCGCTGGCTAATTGATACGAGTGCAGTGTTTATCCACCACTCGACAAAACTTGGGCCAACACGGCTTGAATCAATACAAGTATGAAGCATCTGGACCACACGTGCATAGGAACGTGCTCCATGCCATGACAAGACGCTTGCCCAAACCACTTCCAGAACTGAGAGGGCTGGCGGGACCCCCAGGGCTCCGAATGACGCCGCTCCCCGACGGGGACGTCTCGCGTAGAGCGGATGGAATCCTTGAGCCCCAGGCAGGAGCAACTACGAAGGGGAATGGTGGATGGGGCATGTACCTTCCACCCGTCCTCGGGTGCAATGCGTTACGGCAGATTCGTGTGGTGCCGACTTCGGCGTTGGTTCCTGACACCGCGGGGATCGCTCAACCTCAAACGATCGGCCGTATCCGAAATGTCAGATCTTGCAACATCGACCGATTCTGGGTCGCCAGCGGCGTTCAACGCTGAACGCCAGCGGCGAGGTCGCTGCCAGTCTTAGGTCGGGCATGTCCCCCTACAGGTGGATTTTGGGCGAAAAACAAAGAATAGTCAAAACATATTCCAAAGTAACCAAAACATGTGCAAACAGATCGTCCCCATATCATTTTCTAACTATTTTGTCAGATCCCTCCTGGAGAGGGACAGGCCCGACTTACACCCACCGTACTCCGTGCTGTGCGTCTCCCGCGCTGCGCCTCGTCCGTCGCGCGGGGGCCCACCGCCCCGCCGAGAGAGCCGTGGGCCCCGCGCCGCCTCCCGGCCCCGCGCACGCCCACCAGGACCTCAACGGGGGCGCCGCCGCGTCCGCCGCCGCAGGGGAAGAAACGCTGCGGCCGCCGCCGTGGCTCTGCATGCCGCCGCCGCCGCCGCCGTGGCCGCCGCTGCCGGCGCCTCCGTGGCTCCGCACTCGCCGCCCCCAGGGCTGGACCTCAACCTTGTTTTTCGCTTCGTTTTCGTTCCGCTTTTCGCCTCGCTCTACCCGCTTTCCTGCACCTCCCTGCCGAGACGAAAGGCAAAACTCAGCCGGAGTCCAGCGAAACGGCGTTCAGGTCCAGCCCTCCTGCCTCCCAGGCACCGCCCGCGCACCCAGGCCGGAGCGCGACGGGGCGCCGACGCGGGCCGCCGCTGGGAGGGAGGGGGGCGTTCGCAAGGGGCACGGCCGAGAGCTCTCGGGAGCCAGCCCGCCCGTCGGGAGGCCAAGAGATGCCCACAGGGCTCTCGGGAGCCCTCTGGGCGCAGACGGCTTCGCGGATCTGCTCTGCCAGACCAGGCCTCTCGGCCCCTTCGGGGCAGGATCTGCGGCGTCCCCTGCCCCACGCCGAACACTCCCCACCCCCGCCTGCGGGCTGGAGGTGGTTGGCAATTTTGTGTTGCGACTGCCCCTGGCCAACCTCGGAGAGAAGGACGGGCCACGCATGGAAATCCTTGTTGGGCGGAGCCTCGGCTTTGAGCCTTTTTTGGGGGCCTCTTCGGTTCCTTTTTAAGCTCTTTTGGGATGCTCTTGGGGCCATGCTGGGGCCTTTTGGAACATTTGGGGCCCTCCTGGGGTCGTTCGGGGGCGTGTATGACAATGGTTGTTGGGCAGGGTTAGCATTCGAGGATTTTGCTGGGGACGGGGTACACCTGGGGACTCTTGGGACACTCTTGAGGACCGTCTGGGCACCTTCCGGGTCCCGCTAAGCATCTCCGGGCCATCGGCAGGCCTCAGAGGCCCTCCGGAAGCCGAGAAGGCGACGAGGCAACCTCAATCCAATCTCTAAGCATTGCTTGCTTGTGGACTCTCGTCGTGATCCCTGGGAGGCCCCCGGGCCGCCACAGAGTGATTTTGGGGCCACATGCGGGAGGCACGCTGCAGCAGGCATGGAACAGGCGTCATCCTGGAGGCCTCCCTCGACTTGTCTTGCCTTGCCTTGCCATGCCGCCCTGTCTCGTCGAAGGTGGGACCGCGGGCGCACGCCGGGTCCGCGGCCTCTGGCGCTGGGACGTGCTTCGGGGGGGGGGGCTGCCTGCGCCCGTGCGGGCGCCCCCGCGGCCCCGTGGACCTCTCCTGCCCCGACTGCCCGGTCGCTGGGCTGGGGTCGACCGTATCGGCGGCCGCCTCCTCCCACAGGGCGATCCCGCCCGCGTCGAGGGGTCATCACACACGCTGCAGCACCGTCAACGAGGCTGCTGCTCGCCACCACCACCAGCGTAAAGAGAAATGGTTGCGCGGAGGTGGGATACAACGACGAGCAAGCTGATGTCTCCGCCTTCCTCCTTCGCCACCCTATCCCCCTCCCCCTCCCCCTCCGCCGCCCTCCCCTTCCCTCTTTCTCCCTACTCCGTGTCCCAGGCCCTCTGCACCTACCTCCTCCTCCACCTCCACCTCCTGCTCCTCCTCCTGCTCTTCCCCCTTCTCCTCCTGCTGCTCCTCCTGCTGCCCCTCTCAGACAAAGACGAGATAACGACAACATCGGGTACAGAGACAGCGGGAGTCTCGGAGAACCCGCCGCTCCAGAGCGCTGTTACACGACGCATCCTCATCCCAGCTCTGCCTGAACCTCCCCCGTCCTCCCACACATCCGACGCCACGATTCGTTCGTGAGGTGGGCCCCAGGGCTTCTTGACCCCATCCCCGAAGCCTCTTATCCATTCTGGGATGCTCTCTGGCGGTCCCGGGACCCGAAACGGGCCTCTGGAGGCCGAACACGCGGATCAGATCGCCCCTCGACGACGAATACATGTTTGGGGCTTCCCGACGCTGGAGGTCCGTCGTCTCGGGCGCTTCTGGCCAAGACCGAGTGCCGGGACGCGCGGGCGGCCTTGACGCGGGCGGCCGAGACGTACCCATACACGCAGCAATCCTGCCCGCCGAGGGGGGTGGGAGGCTGCGCGAGCCCGCTCGCGCGCCGCGCAACGGCCGGGACAAGGGGGGGATCGAGAATCGAGAGCCGGAGTTCTGGATGTCGCTGGCGGCTCCAGGGGCCCCCTGGCCTGGCTGCTGCGGCAGATTGCGCGCGCACACACACACGCGCACACGCGCACACGCGCACACGCGCACACGCGCACACGCGCACACGCGCACACGCGCACACGCAGCCGCAGCCGCAGCCGCAGCCGCAGCCGCACACGCACCCGCACCCGCACCCGTACACACACACACACCCGCACCCGCACCCGCACACGCACACGCACACACACAGCACACGCACACACAAACCACACACACGAATCACACACACACACACGCACACACACACATGCGCACACACAGACACATATACATACACTCACACACACACGCACACACACAGACACACACACACAGAGACACACACACAGACACACACACACACAGAGACACACACACAGACACACACACACACACCCACACCCTGACGCACGCAGACGCAGACGCACAACACAACACAGCACAGATACGCACATAATCGGCGGCGCGCCCAAGGGGGAACGCAGAGGCGGCGGGCCTCCTCAGAAGGCTCTGGAAGCGTCTGGCCTTCTGAGACGGTTTCTGAGCCGTCCCCGACGCCCCAGAGTGCTTCTCAGAAGGGCAGAAGGCTTCCGAGAAGCCCCGCCGCCTTCTGAGAAGGCCTGCCCTCTCTCACGTCAAGCGAGCGAGAGAAGGATGCACATGCGCGCATGAAGCGTGCGCGTAATCAGACAGGAGAGGTAGCTGCTGATCCTCGCAGTCCAACAGCGCTGGACTCAGAACGCCCAAGTATGGGTCTGCCCTGTTCTCGCCCCGCTGCTGCGCCTGGCGGGGGAGGGGGGCGCCTCCTTCTCTTTCTCCTCCTCCTCCTCCTCCTCCTCCTCCTCCTCCTCGTCCTCCTCTGCGACGAAGGCGAGATGACGACAATATCGAATTCGGAAAAGCGGGAATCGCTGCCAACCCCGCGGGTCTGGAGCGCTCCGAGAGAGCCGTGGAACGATGCATCCTCATCCCAGATCCTCCTCCCTCCTCCTCCCTCCCGCTGCTCCTGAACGTCCTTCTTACTCCTGGAAGCAGAGTGACACTCAAATTCAATTGGGGATCGTTTCTGGGGCCACGGTCCGTTGAACATCGCACCATGGATCGTCA
Organism: Prorocentrum cordatum; assembly: GCA_963575745.1. Lineage (NCBI taxonomy): Eukaryota > Dinophyceae > Prorocentrales > Prorocentraceae > Prorocentrum > Prorocentrum cordatum. The sequence goes on from CAUYUJ010010169.1 coordinate 49,995, forward strand.
TTTCCAAGGCAACGACCCCCAATGAAATGGAAAGGATCCTCCCCAGAGGGCTCTAAGATACTAAATCTCTGCTCAGAAGGGTTGACAATTGCCCACAGATGCTTTCAAGATGGTCTCGAAAGGGCTCCAATATGAACAGAAGGATGCTTCAAAGGGGGTGCCGAGATGGCCCATGTAGCCTGAGGGCCCAAGGCCCCAGGACGGCCCAAGAGGGTTCCAAGATGCCCCACATCGATCCAAGAGGACCCCAAGTCGGCGCAAGGGAGCCCTCGGACGGCCCTCAAGGTCCCCAAGATGACCCAGAACGCACCCTCAGGGCAGGCTCCGAAAGAGCCCAGAAGAGCGCCCTCAGACGGCCCAGGGGGCCCCCAAGAGCCTCCGAAGCGCCCCCAAAACGCTGCCAATCGGCCCCAGAACGCCCCCCCAGCGGCACCCAGCAAACCCCCAAACCCTTCGAGAAGCCCGAGGTGTCACACGTGACGGCCTCCCGTGCCCCCTACCAAATGGTCGCCACCCAGAATGCTGCGCTGGCCCAGCGGCGGGACTTGCCGCATGTGAGCGCTTTCTTATTCGGCGTTTCGACACTGGGCGGAAGGGGGAGGGGGGGAGGGGGTGGGGTCTGGCTCCAGACCTCTGCTTAGTGCGACTGTTTGCGACAGTGCGTCCTTTGGGGGGAGACTCCACCTGCTCGAACCAGGCATCAGAAACAGCCAAGATCTACTCCAGGGGGTGGGGGGGAGGGAGGGGGGGGGGGCCCGCGCCGATCGGCAAAACAACGAATAAGAAAACGATCGCCATGCAGTTAGACATTATGCCGAATCGACTCGGCGGTGGACAAACCTCTCTTTAGCAAACTACCCTTTAGTGAAAACGGCCTAGGACCGAAACCGACGGACCTGGACCCGCAAAATGACGGCCGCGCGACCCTCTCGCGAACCGGAAACGGCCAATTCGCTAATCGACGTGTCAGGATAGGAGGTCTATCAACCTCCGATCGACAAACCAACATGACACAACAATGCTTTCCCCCAAACCCATAAACCAATGTTGGGCGTCTTGGCTCGAGCTGCACAGGACCTCTCCCACCGCCCCTGGCGCTCGTCTGGGTCCGAACCGTATGCGCGAGGGACGCCATCCACGTACTGCTGCGTTTGTAGGTGAAGTCGTGGACGTGGATCTCGCAATCGTTGGATGTGCTTCTCCCTTTTCTCATGTGAGCGTTTTTTCTTATTCGGCGTTTCGATATTGGACGGAAAGGGGGGGGGAGTGGGGGGGGGTCTGGCTCCGGACCGACAGTGCGTCCTATGGGGGAGGGACCCCGCCTGCTCGAAACAGGCACCAAAAACGGCAACGATCCACTCCAGGGGGGGGGAGAGGGGGTCCGCCGATCGGCACAACAATGAATAAGACAACGATCACCTATATTTTGTTTCCAGCCTCCGTTTGGCCCTGTATGGCTTTTGCCCCTTTGCGGTCGGGGTTGGTGATTATGGGGGGTCTGTTGGAGAACTGCCAGCGTTTCTGCCCCAGGCGGAACTCACATACACAATGTTTTGACTTTGCACGGGGCGGATAGCACGATCCAGTTTCGCTTCGAAGCTGTTTTCCCTGACCTGTCGCCATTGCTGCGCTGGGGCGTTCCTTCCTGACCGCCTTCCCATAACAGCTGTGAGCACGTCTAATGTGAACATCTCGGTCGCGTGCGATGCAATGCCCTACATTGGGCTGCACGTAATCCGCACCCGAAGCGGATTTTGTGCGCTGACGCGTCACTCTGGTGCCGAAGCGTCACACTTTTTCCTGGGTGTGGACTACAAACCGCACAAATCACACAGCGATGGAAAAAACAACATATCAGAACACTTTGGTCAGAGTATTGCATAGGTGACCCACGCCTTGTATCTCTACCTCGGAATGTGCCAGCTGTGCTCGTTTGCCTTCTATGTGGACTTTCTTGTAGTTGACCCTGCTCGTCAAAGGAGTGCCAGAAGATGTGGTACTCAGTCGGCGTTTCGTTGGAACGCTCGATTTACGATCGTCGGCGGGGTAAGCGGTCTAGTTACCGCCCCCTTTGGGTATTTTCTTGCCCTACCCCCGTGGTCAAGACTCTAACGACAAGGGAGATGTCAGGCCCACCCGTGCCGCGTAATATGGGTGGAGACGACAAGCCAGGGTTGAGGGAAGTAAACAGAAAACGGCTCCTGGTCGCCCGACGACCATCTTCTCTCCTGCTGATCCTGCGCCAGCGTTTTTGCACTTTGGTCTTGAAGAGGTTGCTTTCTGCTGGCAGAATGAACTACCACTGTTTGAAGCTTGCCAGCGTGCCCCCACCCGAGGCTCCGCGGCTATGTTTGGCGTATCGGTCGGTTCCTTCCGCCTTCTCGGGCTCTCGCCTCGTTTCGCTTGTTGGGCTCTTCGGCGATTTCGTTTCGTCGCTCCCCGCGGCCTGTCTTCAAAGGAACAAAGGCTTGAGGCTAACCCGCGTCGAAATGGATCACCGTCGTCCTCTTGCCGGGGTAGTCAGGGTCTGTGGAAGTTCGGTCGGGGGGGAAGGAACGCGGGGCCGAACTGATTTGCGCACTTCCTGCTCGCCCTCTTTATGGCTTCAATGTCCGGATCTTCTAGTTCTCCTCCGTCCAGCGCGTCCTCGGCATCTCCAATCCTTTTTCTTCAAAGTCACTCCTCCTTCTCGCATCCCCAGACGCGTCGATAGGGCGGACCAAACGCCTCGCCTGAAACTTTCCCATCAGTTGTGATCCTGGAACTTAGAACCTGCAGCAATTTCGAAGGAGGGTGGACCGTTTTCAACATGTGGCTCTCGCATTGGCGCCGCGCGCAGTCGTCTAACATTTCACATCAGTTACAAGGATCAAGGGCGGGTGGCTTCCAACATGTGGCTCGCTCTGTCGGCGCCGCGCGCATTTTACATATAGATATGTATGTCTGTGTGCTTGTTTTGTTTTTTTGGTTGTTTCCCATCAAAATCAGCATCAAAGCCTCTGGGGCCCAGGACTTTTCCTGGAAAGGGCACCTGCAACAGAGGGTGGCGCAGGGAACGCCGGAAGGCATGGGTGCCAGCCCGAAGCAAAATCCGTCCGATCCCGAGCCCGACTCCCCCCCCGCGACCCTCTCCAGGGGCGGCGAGCTCCGCCTCCTCTGCTCTTGAGGGCGGCACTGTGCGGGGATCGGCAGGCGCCCGTGGCGCCTGGGCCCCAGCTGCAGACTGACAGGCGGACGAGGAGGCCGCCTGTCCAGGCTCCGCCCGCAAGTGCCAATGTTGACTTGACCTCGTTCTGCTGACGCGAGTCGTGGGAATGACTTCATCATTCAAAGTAGTTCCGCCCTCATCTGGCAGCGCGAGTGGGAGGGGTCCCGCAGCGATCAGCAAAGCCCCTCACATGGCTTCCTGAGGAGCGATACCGACTTATCAGAACAGTCGAGGGCGATGGTACTATGACCCACACTGCTCTTATGATCAGCATGCATCTTACTGTCCTGCGGGCAGCGACCAGGACTGGGAAGGGCCTGGCCACGATGGCCCCTAAGACAGGTGACGCACCTCCAGACACATCCCCAACGCTCCCAGCGGTGGCCGAGGCTGTGAGCACGATCCGAGAGAGGGGGCACACGCTCCACCAGACATACGCATCAACGCTGGGCCAATGGAAAAAGACGCTGGCAGCTAACTTAAGACTTTCATTGCAGAAAACATATAATTTGATTGACTGTCACGGACATGTTTCACGTGAATTTCAATACCCTGCCGCAATCCAACATCACTAGGGTGAACGGAGTGCTTGGCTCCCGCATCGGCATGGTGGGTGCCAATCTCACGCCATCTTTCCGACGAGTCAATGCTGGGGTTGTCCACGTCCCCGTGTGCGTCGAAGCTGGCTCACTCGCCCAGGGGCGACAACTGGCCACGGCGCTGGAGAAGCGCACCATGATGCATCTTTTTGGGGGGCAGCTGTGCAGACTCAGCCTGACGGGCTGTGCCCGCAACACTACTGCAGTGCGAGCAGACGCGACGCTCGGACTGAGCGGTGGCCGGAACGCTAGCCCACGTGCAGGCACTGAACTCAGCGCTCTGGGAGGTCTGCGGGCACGGGCCCCGGACGGAGGGGCCCTGCATGCAGGCGCCAACCGCCCCGCATTTATCTCGCGTGCAAACCAAACGTCCAAGCCGAGAGAACTCGTGGGAGACGTGACGGGAACAGGACCCAGAAAGAGACCGTCGTGCGATTGGTGACCGGCTCCGCCGAAGGAGCCTGTGATCGGGGCGCTCGTGCCGAAACGAGGAACGGACCATCGTCGGCTTCAGTCCAGGCCCTCGGATAGGTGTCGGCGGGGCGCCGACGCGCTCCAGAGATCAACGGGAAGAGACCTCCGTAGTCCCCCGACGCCCTGGCAGCGTGGGCCGCGTCAACGACATCTTGATCTGCATCATTCGCTCGATCCTCCGTCGTAAACGGGCGGGGGGCGCTCCAAAAACCTGTGGAATACCGTGTCGCGAGCGCCGCAATGCACGCAGTCGGGGGAAACAATATAGCCGAGCTCCTCTGCTCTAGCCGCAGTAGGACAACCGAAAGCTCTGTCGCAAAAGCGTGAATCCTAGTCTTCTGAAGGGCCGTGAACTTTTTGGACTTAGGGGCCGCCGCTTCTTTCGCGACATCGTGACACATTCTGGGTTGAGTACCCCTTTCCAGCCCGAGTCACTTTTCACAGGGCGAGAATAACCTTCGCGGGCCAGGGGTCCACTGCAGCAGGAGAGGGAAGGCCAAGGGGGAGGAGCCTGCCGAGATCGCCCAGCAAGGTCTCGAAATCTCCCGCGCGCCAGCCCACGCGCACAAGGGGCATGCGGGAGGCAGTCATGGGCCCAGCCGCGCGACGCCCAGAACGGCTCTCGTCGGACAAATCCGAGAGCCAGGCCTTCTTCAAGGTGGGGATGTCGAGCGACCAGCGAAAAGCAGACGTCTGAATGATCCGCGCCTCCTTGGCCCACCTGGCAATCGGCGCCGAAACCGCCCTCCGTGTCAGATCGCCATCCACGATGGCGCAGGTAGTTACAGACCTCAGTTGGCTGCGCGGGCGGGTCACCGACAAAAAACACGCTGTCGAAGCATTTTAAGGCCGCAGTCGCTGCTGCCCGTCACCTCGGCGCCATGCGAGGCCCCAGCTAGGGGCCCCGCGGAGGACACCTTGAGAGAGGTGGCCCTCGAAATTACCTTCGCCTGCTTCCCTGAGCGACGCGCCCCGCGACCAGCCTTGGCGAAGCGGGCCTGCGTCCTGGCCGTCTTCCCCGCTGCGCGGATGGCTCTGCCCGGGGTATAGTCAGCTCCGAGGCGGACAGAGGAACTGGAACGCTGCTTGCAGCGGTGGCTGAGCTCGCTGATGACTTACGGGAATTTCTCGAGTGCGAACGAGCAGCCGAAACCATGGGGAACAACCTGGTCGAGCGCCATAGCACCAACCGCAATGCTGGACACAACAGAACCCGCGGGCCCCGTGGAGGACAAACCCTGGTCATCGATGTAGATGTCCCGGTCCAATTGGGGGGGGGGCAAGGGAATGCTTCCGCGCAGTGGGCCCTGATGAGTGGCGACCGTCGAACAGCCCGCAACGACGCCGTTGCGACCGACAAAAGTAAAGGGCCCTCGAGACATGCGCCGAGACTGAGAAACCCACCGCACTGGTAAGCGGAAAGGCAGAGGCGAGCTGTGATCAGCGAAATCCCGAGGCGACAACATCGACCTTAGGATCTTATCGAGATTGATACTAGCTCTCATAGAACTTGGACAACTCAAATAATCTCCTGCAACTGGTCACTCCTCTAACAGCACCGCTCCCGGCCGTGACGGCCAAGCTCCGCGCGACATCGGCTGCTCCGCGAAACTGACCGGCGGCCCAGTGCCGACGGTTTTGTTCCACTGCCCAATCCAGAGCAGAAGAACCAATATCCGAACGCCACGACAGGCCAGTGGCCACCTGTCGGTTCCGGGAGTAGAGCGAGGAGAATAATGCAAATCCGAAGCGACAGGCGCATAATCACCTTCACAGAGGCAAGTATGCTGCCGAGACGCACGAGACTCCCGTCGCACAGAGACATGGCGGCAGTGAAAGCCATCCACGGAGACAACCAAAGAGCACTTGTAAGAGCGAGAGGTGTCACGGATGTCAGGAGCCGTCAGTCTGGGGAGAGGGGCGAGGATCTTGCCCGAGACGATGGCTCCGTCACTCTGGCCCCACGGGGCCGCAGAGCGGGGAGAAGGGGTTCCGAGGTAACGGGTCCTTCGGCGGAGAGAGTGCTGCTCGCGACCCAGGGCGAGGGGTCGCGGGGCAGCCAGTGAGCGCGCGTAGCGTGCACGAGCGGCGTGCTTGCTGTCGGAGGCCTGGGTGGTCTCGTGCGCCTGAATATATGAGCAGCTGGAAGACTGAGGGTTGTGTGAGGTCCCCGCCGCTCCCGCCGCCAGCTCAAGCAGGTGCGTGTAATCTTCCTGGGCATCTTCAATATTAAACGGTGGCCTTAGCGGCAGAGACATCGGGCGCGCCGAGCGCGCTGACTTGGATTCAGCCCGGGGGGGGGGGGACGAGAGCGCGGTGCTGATGGCAAAACCATCTAATGGCGCAAGCGCCCAGGGTATCTGGCCCTAGAACTTGTGGCAAGGATAGAACGCCGGACCAACTGAAGGCCCGAACTGCGAGCGCCCAACATGACTGGCGAAGCCCCGGCCAACGGCGCCAGCTCGCGCTCGGCCCTGTCCGCCCACGCTGTGTAGAGCCTCCCAACCAACGCCCCAGAGGTGCAATGGGAATTGCCTGCGTCGACCTGGGCTTGGGCGACATCCGCCATGGATTGCCCCCCGGCCCGGGCCCGGGGGAGGGTGGGGGGGGCCGAGCGCAGCTTCGCAGAAACATCGGGGGCGGCCGACGAAAAAGGACAGCCGAGCGAGGGTGGTTACATAAATCCAAAGGCCTGTGGGGCGGGGGCCCCGCGTCCAAACGCGTTTCGATCCTCTCGATGGCCTTGGCCAGGCCGCCAGAAGCAACGAACGCGTCGAACGTGGAGGGGGGGGCCCGCGGGGTAGTGGGTGCAAGCGCTCGGGGCAACGCGCTCGCCCCGCAGCTCCCGCGCGACAGCTGGGTCGTTCACCTCGCTGGGCTGCGCGCGAAAAGCAGCCCCCGGGATCCGCGACAAAACGGCCGGCGAGAAAATGGCGCCAAACCCAGCCGCTGACCCGAGGTTCCTGTCAGAAAGGCCCTCCGAACGGCACGGGCGCGCAGAGGCCGTCGTCGCGGAGGGTGGGGGGGGGGGCGAGGATCTCGGCCGAGCCGAATGGGCTGCAGCCGCGGGCCGCGATGCCATCGGGGACATCCCGACAACCGAGCCAATTGCGGACAAAGATCGCGACGCCCCCTCTGGAACCCCCGACTTCGGTGGCCGCGGCGGCCGATTAAAGAGATTTCCACCCGCGGCGGGCGACGCCGACCTTTCCATCTTGGCCCGGAGAATTGAAGCGGTGCTCGCAACCAAGCAGAACGCGTGCTTCAGAACCCTCGACCCTCAACCTTTGCTCGCAGACGACCCCGATAATTGCTATTGGTGGTCTGTACGTCGAACGAGACAGAATAATTCTGCCCGGTGACACGTAGGGGCTGCTGCGCCGTGCCAGGAGGGGCGCGCCTTCAAAACGTGTTCTGGCGATCTTCTCGAGACCGAAGATCGATCGCTTCGAGCGAAGCGCGGGGGCTGAGGGCGGTGCCGAGCAACCCGGGCCCCCAGCGGCACAGGCTCCCCAAAGTCGCCGCCCTCCAGCGAATCTGTTCCTTGTGCCATCGTGGCCAAAGGACCTAGCATCGGCGAGTTGACCAACGAAGTGCGCGCAGGGGCATGTTTCGCCAGAGGCGTTCCTGGGTCGAGATAAGCAGGTCAGGTGAAGTTGAAAGGGTCTGCCGTTTGTGAGCTGACATCGTACTCAGGCTGGCAGCGGCGGTGAGCGCCGCGGTCGCATCGGCGCGAGCTATCAGACCGGCCCGCCTGCGACGGGGGGCGCGCTGCGGAAGCAAAGACGGCGTGCTGGATATAACTGTATGGGCGCCCCTCTTGCGCCGCAGCGCCTCTCAGATGAGGTCCGCGGGGAGAGGGCTTCGCGGCGTGAGTCTTGCCAAATAGAAACTCAAATCTCCTGGGGGCACGCGCGCCATTCTGCCGACGAGGCCGCGGCGCCAGCGCCTGGGGTGCGACGGCGTGTCGAGGGCCAGCGAACCGAAGCGTCGAAAAGCGCGCCAAAATTGTCTAAACTTGGGGGGGGCTGGTCCGAGGCGCCCTTAGAGGGCTAAGCAACGAGGCCAGCGCGCCTGCGAGCCGAAGGCCCGGGTGGCGCCTCAGACGAAGGCCAGGACTAGTCCCTGTGCCTCCCGAGGACGATGCGCAGCCTGCGCCTGCCGCCGAGCTTGCTGCAGCAAGAAAGCCGCTTGCCGCTGCTGTGCCCTCTGCGTCGACGCGACGTTTCTTCTGGCGGACTCGATCGGCGTGTGCTGCGTGCTCGACCGTAGCCGCGTCCATTTTTCTTTTTGGCGGACAAGCAAATTCTTGTCCACGGATGAGAAGCCGCCTTTGAACTGCGTGGCTCGAGAAGCCAACTCGTCTTGATCTTCCTGGCTGTGCTCCGCGTCGTCCAGCCTGAAATGTGCCGAAATCGACGTCGAAGAAGTCAGCCGGCTTCGATTCGTCGCGCAGCACGCCAGCAGGTAACTTCTTGACTGGTGGCTGAGCAGGCAAAGGCTCGTGAAACTGGCTCACTGGCTGCATATGCTATGCCCCTGCCTCAACCTCGATGCGCTCCGCCCGCAGCTGTGCCGCGACATGCTTCTGCTGCGCCAGCTGCTGTTCGAGAGACTCATATCAGCAGCAGGCTTGGTCCAACTTGCGTTCGACCTGCCTTGCCCTTTTCTGCGCCTTTTTGAGCCAGACCTGGGACACCATTTGCGCGAAGGCCAACAGATGGAAACCAAGAAACGAGAGAGGCGGCCACGAGAAATAATCCTGATGTCCGTGAGCTCCGCCGCCAGGCGATGCCTGCGGCGAACTGCCCCAGCCACAATGCCGGGGAACCCGCGAGACTGCTTTACCCTTCCCTTTGCCGCCAAAGCCGCCCGCCATGGCTGCCTGAGATACTTAAGGGTGGGAGATTCCTGCAGGAAATGACTGAGGGAACGCCCTCGCGAAAACAACAGGGCCGAAGGCCCGCAACAACACGAGGCCGTTCTGAAGGCATGCTGCTGCAAACGCATGCAAAACGCCTTAGCCAGAACGGATGCAGTCGTCTTAATCTTTTGCAGCAATTTCGGATATGGAGGGCGGTTCTTTTAAAACATGTGGCTCTCGCCTTAGCGCCGCTCGATGTCGTTTTGCCGCTGTGCAGCAGTTTGAAGGAGACTCGCAAGATTGAATTCGAAATGCTGTTCTGGCACGATTTAGAATTTAAAAACGCAACATTGACATTGTTTGCGTCTCAAGGACGGTGTTCTGGCACGATTGAAGGTTGTCCAGGCGCAACCGTCCCGTTGACTCGCGGCGTTCAAATCCCAAGAACGGTGTTTTGGCCCGGGTGAAGATTTTCAGAGGGTTGTGTTTTTAAGGGTATGCCCACAATCAACATAAATTCTTGTAGGGACCTCTGAAGAGGAACAAGAAAGGATGGCTTATTGCAATATCGTTGATGCGTCTTGGGCTTACACTGGTCCTCTTTCTCTTTCTTCCCCTCATCCCTAGTGTCCTCCACTCACCCCTCCTTTTTGGCCTTGTTTTCCTCTTCCGCCACGTCCTCCTCCTCCTCCTCCTCCTCCTTCCTCCCCCCCTTCCTCTCCCATCCGTGTTCCTCATGGGTAACTCCTCCTTGTCGCGCCCCCAGACGCGTCGGTAAGGCGGTCCAGGCGTTTCGCCTGGTCCTTCCCCCACCATTTGTGATCCTGAAACTTGAATTGAAGGGAACTGGTTTTCAACACGTGGCTTTCGCTTTCGCACCGCGCACATTCGTCATATAATTTTGCAACAGTTACGCGGCTGGACGGGGGGCGGCTGACTTTCAAAATGTGACTCGCTGCAACGGCTGCACGGTTTTGGCACCTGATTTGCAACATGTGGCTCTAGCCTCTGCGCCGCTTGCGTTTGTTCTCGAAAGTTGCAACAGTTACAAGGGTAGAACACCCGTGGCTTTCAACATGTGACCCTAGCCCCTTCGCCGCGCACGTTCGTCCTATCATCTTGTAGCAACTACAAGGATGTAGGGCGGTTCCTTTTCAAATTTGGACTCTCGCCCTAGCGCCGCGCGTAGTCGTCTCAAACACATATAGACAACTACGCGGATGGAAAACGGCTCCTTTTCAAAATGGGGCTCGCGCTTCAGCCGTGTGTAAAAATAGAAAACCCGACGGCTGAATATATGTAGCGACTGCACTAATGAAGAATGGCTCCTTTTTAACTGGGGCTCTCCCCGGCGACTTCCTCGAAATTCATTGCCAAAAATGTAGCCTTGTAGAATAATTGTGCACATTGGGGCGGTCCGTCTCCAAGGGGATCCCGTTGGACATCTCGTTGAACTGTGCGGTCATACCTTTTCGCGTTCCATTTTTTTGTGTTTTGTTTTTCTCTCGCTCGAAGGATGCAGATCCGTCCCTTTTCAAAACAAGTCTCTCGCCGAATGACATGCAAATTATTCTTTCACGAGGATCTCCTTGTAGTGACAAGAACAACCTGTAGGAACTTGAGGATGGGACTTGGGACGGGATGGTTGTTGCAACATCGTTAATGCATCTTGGGCTTACTTTGGTCCTCCTCCGACTCTCCCTCTTCCCCGCATCGCGGCCCCAACGCTATTTGAATTGGTGCCAGTGCAACCCCAAAATGCACGACACCGGCCGCCTGGGAGCAATCGCCGCGTAGTGCCTGGCCAGAGCGCCCAGTCACCAAGAAGCGGCCGCTCGAAGAAAGGAGAAATTGTGATGGCCGGGGCCTATTACAAGGCTTACCGGAATCCTCCTCCTCCGCTTCCTCCCCCTTTTCATCCTTTGCACCATCATTGTCAATGTCCTCCTCTCCTCTCCCTTCTCCTTATGGTCATCATTCCTCTCCTCCCTTCCTCCCATCTCTCCTCCTTCCAGTCCTCCCCAATATTCTCCCCGCTTCCTCCTCCCCCTCCTCCTTCTCTTTTTCCTTCCTCTTCTCCTCCTCCTCCTCCCTCCTGCTCCTCCTGCTCCTCCTCCTCCTTCTCCTGCTCCTTCTCCCTCCCTCCTTCCCTCCCTCCCTCCCCCCCCCCGCCTCTCTCCCTCCTCCCCCGCTCCTCTCAAGCACGGGTGGCCCAAGGCATCGTACCCATTTGGGTTGGAGCTAGCCATGGGGTGCCCAGCCCATTGCCTTCGCGTGGCGCTTGAGGGGCTCCCATAACATGATCTTCCAGAATGGTTCTCGCATTTGTCGGAGGTTGCGGGCGTGGGATGGCAAGAATGGGCGAACTCAATCATAATATTCAACAAGCGTTTTCTTTATTGTGCATCTTGGCGTACTTTCAACTGCCGTTATTTTGGATCGCGCATGTTGTATTTCAGTTTGCGCTACCACATTTTCACAATTCGCTTGTTATGCTTGTTTCATAAAATAAGCAGTGGTAGCATGCATTCTGGCGGCCAGGCAAGGTGCACGTTCTCATCGTCCAGTGGTGGGTGCAGTTGGCCATCAGCCTCGACGCTGGGGCCTGGTCTGGTCCTTTCAACTTCAGTGCAGGTATCTCCCACTGTCGCAAGGGCAATGTACTTCTTTTGTCTGTTCCATATTCAACTGGGGCCAAGCTCACCTGTTACAATGCCGGCATCTCCCATCTCCGCTTGGGAAGGGTATTGCAATTTGTATTTGGTGGTGTTTCGCACTTGGTATTCATTTGCTTTTGGTCCCTCGTGGCACTGGGCGTATCAGGAGGCGGGCAATCATTCCCTATGTGCTTGGTGAAATGGTTTGCGACGTTTTCAGTACCGTGCAAACTGCCACGTCGTACTTTTTTAAGTTTGGTGGGATCAGAGCGCGTTGGTGGTCTGGGAGGTGTTTGTGCCCTTGTGCCTATTTGGGGCCATGTTGCCACGGCAGAGGCATCGAGCTGTTGCGACTACCACGGGGTGTGCTGTCTCATCTTTCATTCTGTCAGCTGCCCGCGTCTCATCTAATTCATGATACGTTCTGGTGGTCATCTTCCCGTGCGGAAAAGGTCCGAGGGACATGATCTCCTTTCTTTAATCAATTGTGTGAAAGCTTTTTCTTAAGTTTGGTTATTCCAGTGGCAGGCAGCGTTGTGATTAGTCACGTCTCGTCGTTTATTTGCTGTTGTGCATTGCAGTGAAGTGGGCGCTGCGGTCTATGGCTGGCAGTCGTCGGGACGGTACTCCTCCAGTTCGGGCGCCTCATGTTCCTTGTCCTCCAGCGGGTCTTCAAGGTCAGGAGGCGCTGTTCTTCGGAAATGACATTGTCATGGCGTCCACTCCACTCCACTCCTCCTCGCCGTCCTCCTTCTCTTTCTCCTTCCCCTTCTCCCCCCCCCCCCCCCCTCCTCCTCCTCCTCCTCCTCCTCCTCCTCCTCCTCCTCCTCCTCCTCCTCCTCCTCCTCCTCCTCCTTCTCTCCTTCTCTCCTTCTCTCCTTCTCCTCTCCTCCTCCTCCTCCTCCTCCTCCTCCTCCTCTCCCTCCTCCTCCTCCTGCTCCTCCCCTCCTCCTGCTCCTCCTCCCTCCCTCCCTCCCGCAAGGAACAGTTCACACCCGCCCTCCCTCACTCCCGCCTGGGTTCCCAGGAGGGTGAGTCGGGTCGGGCAGGGTCCTCTCTCCCTCCCCTCTACTTCTCTCCCTAGGGGTGGCTTCTTCTCCCCCTTCCCGTCGTCGTCCCGCACCTGCGTCGTGCGTCGACACGGTAGCGTAGGAGGGATCGGACGAGCCCCAGGCAGGATCCCCCATGCCCGGCCCCCCCCGCCCCGCGGGGAGTCTCTGAGTTGCCTCTCCCGCTTCGCGCCTGGCTGGGGGTGGAGAGTCGGAGTCTGTCGGGGCGGTTTTTTGGCAAGGGTTTTGGTTCTGGCCTGTTTCTCTTGGGGCCTGCCTATGGGCCCTTCGGCTGCGGGGCCCGAGGTTCCTTGTTTCTCCGGGTTCCGTCTCCGCCGTCGGAGCTCCGACAGCTCCCCTCTCGTCCCCTCCAGCGCTGGTGGCTTGGCTTCCAGGGCCGTCGCAGCACGGACGCTTCCGAGCCCCCCCAGGCCGTGGCGCCATGCTGAAAGGGAGCTGCGTCCGCAGCTCCCGAATGCCGGCTCAATGGGAGCACCACCAACCAAGCGACCTCCCTCTCCCTCCTCCCTCCCTCCCTCCCTCCCTCCCTCCTCCCCCCTCCTCGATGCCCGCCTGCGCCGCCGCCTTCAGGTGTAAGTCCACCTGGCCAGGGGCAGGGCCAGGGCCAGACCCGACGGGGGAGAGTGCGAGCCGTGGATGGCTCCATCGGCGGGCGGGCGGGGTGGGCCGACAGGAAAAAAGCGTGTGGACGGGGGGCGAGGGCCCCGACCTCCGGGCACCGAGCAACACATCGAGGTGGCCGGCACTCATCAGCTTGGGGCCTCCAGGGGGGCCTGCCTCGGGCCCCGAGACTGGCGAGACGAGGGCCGGGGGGCATGAGACGATGGCCCCCGCGGGCGATGGGGCCGAGAGCCTCGGGCCGCAAGACGAAGCACGCGTGGCCTCGGAGGCCTGGGGTGAAGAGGTCCAGGAACAGACGAAGAAACAGACACCACAACTCCCAACATTCCCGATATCCTCGATCTCTTCTCTGGATGCTCGTCTCCCTCCACTTCCCACATGTTCCACATTCTCCGGGGAATCGACGAGTATTTCTGTCCGTGTGCTTTTTTCCGTGCTGATGGTGGGAGCGCGGGGAGGGCGAGCGGAGTGGGCAGGCCAAGGTTCGGGGGCGGCCAAGAGGGGGGCGTCCAAGAGGGGGGGGTGCAAATCATGGCCGGCGGCATGTGCGCGGTCCAGGGGCAGGGCCACGGACGTAATGAAATAAGAGGAGGCGCCATGAAATCTGGAAAAAGATCGTGGCCCACGCCATGAGATCCACCCCCACCTAGCATCACCCCCCTCTTTGCCGCCCCCGAAAGATGCTACGTTTGTGGCAGACAAAGCACCCGGCGCCTGCCACGGGCCCGCTCGACACCCACGACGGCCCCAGGGCCTCGAGAGGCGGAGGGGGAGGATTTTCTCGCTGTCCCCCAGGGGGGGAATGGCTGCGGTCGGGGGGGGGGAATGGCTGCGGTCGGGGGGGGTCCCGGTCGGGGGGGGGCCCGGGGGGGGGGGAAATGGCTGCGGTCGGGGGGGGGGCCTCCCCGAGCGCAGCCATTCCCCCCCGCCAAATTGCGTTGAGCAGCATGTGCAAGGACACGACAAGACACACCACGGTCAACGCCACAGAATCTGTGCCAGGCACCCCGCACTGCGGAACATTGCGAACTGGTCCCTCGCCAGAAGCCCCGCAACCTCAAAACAACAGATGGTCCTCCTTGTCCCCCCCCGGGAACTGAATTGATTTGGTCCCCTCCGTCCCGTTGCGCCACGGGTTGCTCCAAACACCCCTCTCTCCCCAAACACGAGCCGGTCACCTCTGACCCCCCTGTGCGGTAGGTTGCGCCATGCACCTCCCGCAACACCAGAACCCCAAATCACGAGTTGGTTCCCCGTGTATCTTCTAGATATCTTGCAAGATCCTTACAACACCCGCTGTCCGAATGTTTAGAGAGACGCGATACTAATAACCATACGTGTAGTATTAATACTACCAATGATAACAGTACTCGTAATACCAACAACAACAATATTCATAGCAATAACGATAACATATGTCGAATAAACATGAGGTTGAACTAACAATGATAATAATGCAAATGGGTAACGCACGGCCCGTATGCGCCCATGTTGAAACAACTCCAGCGGCACGCGGCCGACCTGAATGGCGAGGGCGAGACAAGACGAAACACGGCATGCTTACTCTGGGTTTGGACTGCAGGCTCGAGCGGATTGTGGCCTCCTGCTGGTCCCCCTAGGAGCACAGAGGAAAGCCCCTGGCCCCCGCCCAAGCCTAGTCAAAGGGCTGCTCACCTCCCCCACCCCAAGCCAAGTCAAGCTTCACCACTACCCACTCCTCCTCCTCCTCCTCCTCCTCCTCGCCTGGCTCCTCGTCCTCCTGATCTTCCTGCTGCTACCCTACCCCTGTAAATGCATAAACCCTGGTCCTTTACGTGCTCATTTTGTACGTGTCTATTGGCCGCTCCGACTCATGCCCTCCTCGTGGCAAGTTATGTATGCATACCCTGTTCGTCTCGTGGGCTAGCAAGCAAACCCAGCTAGGGGCGAAACTGATAATCATACCCTGCGAGCTGTCACATCCAATCATGGGCGAACATGTGATCTCGCATACTCCCCGTGAGCCGCTTGGCAGAAACAGGCCGAAAGCAGCCAGCGCTGGACCACTCCAGGACATCGTCCTGATGAGCTAGCTCTTTGTGATCTGAATCTGGCCGTGGTGACGAGGAAGGACCCCGAAGGCGCAGCCAGAAAAACATACGTCTACGCGCAAGGGCAAGCAACAACATTACAGTGCCCCCCCATACATTCCTGTGATCATCCCCCCTCCTCCCACCCCTACTAGCTCCTTCCCCCACTAATCTCCCTATTTAAGGGAAGCTGGACAAAGTGGGGGTGGGACGTTCTATAAGTATTGAAGCGGTCAGGGCTGAACGAACTCTAGAAATAATCGCCGTGGCTAGAGATCATCCCAAAAAACAACTCGACATGCAAGCCAAGGCCGCAAACAAATGGAGGGATGCTGGTCTGGACTAAGAGCCATTTAGTGTTGAACTTTTTGCTATTCTTTCAGCTTCCCTGCACTTGTCCCCCCTTCCGCTGAGCTCCTTGGCTGTCCAAGTAGGAGCAGAGCCGATGGGGGCGGTGGAACCGAACTACCTTTTTAAGCTTCCCTGCGCTTGCCTCCCCCCGCCCAGCATCCTCTTCTGGATGCTGCCCAAATAGGGGCACAATCGATGGGGGCGGAAGATTCGACTGCGACGTCGGAAGGGAGAAAATAAACATCCGAACCGCGTTTCCGACCCCATCCAGCCATCTGGCGCCACGATTGTTCCATTTCTTTGGCACTGGACCTCTCGACTCTATCCCAAGGACGCTTGCTTTTATCTCCGAAAATACGTGGGCGAAAACGACCCCAACGACTGCCTATACGCGCGGCCGCGCCAGACCATCAACTGGGACAGACAGAGCGTGGAACTAACAAACCATTGCCAGGCAATCGTGGCCGGAAGTTGTCGACTGGCTGAAGCGGGAGTGCGGCGCTTTCTTCGTCGAAGGATGGAGCAGCGTCTGCGACCGGCGAAACGGCAAGAGCAAAGTGCAAAGGGCGAGGCACCTGCAACCCTGTCGGCCGAAGACAACTTCTGCACAAACTTCCCCGTTGAGCTGGACTCTCTCCACCGTGACGCCCGCCGCCTGTGCTGGCACCGCGGCATCCAGGTGCACCGGGAGGGAGTCTGGCAACGCCAGCGCCACAGGGACTCCACCGCCCAGGGCCGCCGCGACGACGGCCCGAGTAAAGGAAGAGGCAGCGGCCCGCACGGGAAGTGCAAGCCCTACCTGGCCCGAAAACGACCAGGCAAGCCTAGACAGGCGCCATCCTCAACCTCACGGGACCTGGTTCGGGCCACGGGGCAGGGCTGGCTGACCCTGCGCCGCACCCGCTCCCAATGATACCTGCCGGGCAGCGTCCCGCGAGGTCGAGCACAACAAATCAGAACCGCCCGCAGCACCCGCGCCGGGTACCCAGGCCGGTCCCCCTCTGGCTGCGCGCCGTCTCCCCAGGCGATGCGCAGCCATGCTTCCGCAAGATGTTGTGCTCCGATCCGGTGCGTCCAATGGCTTGCCGCGCGCTCTGCCCGGCCGGTGCGTGGCTTATCTCCACAAGGTGTTGCGCCGATCAGGTGCTCCTCTCCCCCTCCCCCTCTTGCTTGGCTGCCCGGCAGGTCCCGCCCTCTGTGCCAGCTGGGCCCCTCGCCCCTGGCGCCGCGCCACCCTGGCGCGCGGACCCGCCTCCGGGTCCCCCTATGGCCTGACGGCCTCAATTTTGTCGCCCCGCAGCGCAGCCGGCACTCTGGCACAGCTGGTTCTGCACGGCCGTGGGGTTCCCCACGCCCTGGCACGCCGCCGGCGCTGGGCTGCGGGCCGCTGCCGCCCCGCCCGCCGGGGGCCTCCCACGGGTGGGGCGCTCCTCTGCCCCTCCCTTCCCCCCGCCCCGCCCTGCCTGCTTTCCTCCCTCCCCCCGCGCGCCAGCGCCATGGCGCTGCTTGGCTGCCGCTCCTGGCGCGCAGCCCCCCCCCCCTGGTGACGCCTGCTGCGAACGCTGCGCTAGGGCGCAACGCCCCACAGTCAGCCACCTGGTGGACACAGCATTTCGCTGCTGGTAGTCGCAAGCCTGGACGCCAGTACCGCTCCAATCATGTGCTCGACCGCGACACGGCGCCCTGGCAGCGCCCGTAGGTGCAGCCTCGCTGCGGCCCGGCTGCTGCCACGGCCCCCGCTGCCACGGCTGGCCGCACTGGCCCAGCCGACGAGGAAGTCTTCTGCGTCTGAGTGCCCTCCTCCTCCTTCTGTCCTCCGCGCGGCCGCCCTGTCCTTTATCCCCTCTTGCACGCTGGCTAATTCGCCTTTCGGTCGCCCCGAATCGCTAACCGCTGGAGCAAGTTCTGTGCCTCGCCGCTGACGGAAAAAAGTTTTGACCGTCCTGGGCTTCGTAGCGGCCCTCGGAGGCCAACAAGTGTCGAGCAACCCACAATGCGACTGTTCGAATCGGAAATAATCTGGACCCTCCGCCACCATCTTCTCCCGATCCGGCCTGCACTGAAGAAGCCTGGATCTTCGCGCGATGCGGCGTGCTAAGCCCCGCAACCCATTGCTTCCCGTGTGTGTTCAGACTAAATGTGCGGCCAGTGCGCCGCCTGACAGAGAAGCAAATGTGAACCCGGCAGAGAGAGTAAACATTGGAAAGCAAAACACGGCAAACCAGTGTACGACGGGCTCACGTTGCGATGACGTCGTTGGCTTATGACGCCAGGTGGACCGTCCAGCCTTGAGCGCTCCATGCTTCCTAATACGGCTGGACCTAAGACAGAAAAACATCCTTCAAGAACGCGAGACCCTCCGCCGGCCCAAACTGAAGAACATTCGAGGGAACCCTCCCCAAGGATGCACAAGAGCACCCAACAGGCACGAAGCACATTCGAGGGTAACCTCCCCCAGGATGCACAAGAACAGCCAACAGCCACGAAAAGCACTAGGGTACCCTCCCCGAACCGACCTCACACCCCTAAACCATGAGATCGCCGAGGGTACCTCCTCCAGGATTGCACAAGAACGCCCAGACACGAACATCAAGGTACCCTCCCCGAACCAACCTCGACCTTCGACCTCGGGCCTGCCGTGGCTCAAATCGCCTGACGCCGGCCGACCGTACAGGTCACCACAACGGCGTTCCGCCTCGAGCGACCGCGCCCGGGGGGCGCTCCGCCGCGCTGGCGCGGCACGACAGCCCTGGGCGTCGCGTCAGAGTAAGGAGGATAGGGAGGGGAAAGAGAGGGGCGAGGAGGAGAGAGGAAGAGGGGAGAAGGATGAGAGGGTAGGGGCAGATGAGGAGAGAGGACGAGGGGGGATGATGATGATGATGATGATGCCGATGATGATGCTGATGATAATGACGCTGATGTTGATGATTTTGATGCTGCTGATGCTGCTAATGATGCTGATGGTGAGGAGGATGACACCAACAAACAACACTACTCATACTACTATAACTTAAGAATAAGACTCAAAACCATGCTAACGACAAAATTAGTAACCATACGCATTGATAACAACGCGACCAATTCTAATACTAATATGGATACTCTTGCTAATGCTATAAGACTAATGCTACTACTACTAAAACTGATAATATTGAGGCTTTTATGCTGATGATGATGCTGATGGTGTCGGTGATGATGATGAGGATGGGAATCATGATGAGGATTATGATGATGATGGTGATGGTGATGATGCTGACGACGACGATGTTTATGCTGCTGCTGACGATGCTGCT
Source organism: Prorocentrum cordatum (assembly GCA_963575745.1). Lineage (NCBI taxonomy): Eukaryota > Dinophyceae > Prorocentrales > Prorocentraceae > Prorocentrum > Prorocentrum cordatum. Next base: position 69,201 of record CAUYUJ010010169.1, read on the forward strand.
GCTCAGGATGATGATGACGATGCTGATGATGATGATGACGATGATGGTGCTGTTGATCATGAAGATACTGATGGTGATGCTGCTGATTGTGATGGTGATGATGATGATGACGATGCTGCTGATGCTGCTGATGCTGATGCTGATGATGGTGATGTTGATGCTGTTGCTGATGATGATCGCGACGCTGATGCTGATGAAGCTGCTGCTGCTGATGATGGTGATGATATGATGCTCATGATGAGGATGATGACGAGGATTCTTCTTCTTCTTCTTCTTACTAGTATTCTTGTTGTTATTATGATTATTAATATTAATATTATAAAAAAGGGGGTGCGCCGCTGGATCTCCCCAGGGTGGGGGTGGGGGGTGGGAACCCCACCCACCCCCCCTTCCCCGATCCGTCGTCGGGGACCCCCCTCCCCTTCCCCCCTTCCCCGATCCGTCGTCGGGGACCCCCCCCCCTCCCCCCCTTTCCCCGATCCGTCGTCGGGGACCCCCCCCTCCCCCCCTTTCAAAAAGGGGGGGTCCGACCCCCCCCCTTCCCCCCCTTTGGCCGCACCCCCCCCCCCCCTTTCGCCACGCCGCCCCCTGACTCCGGAACCTGACCCCCGCCACCCCTACCCCTAGTCCTCACCCCAACCCAAACCCCTAACCCTAACCCCAACCACTAACCCCAGCCCCAAAGAGTACTCACTACTCATTACTCACTACCCACTACTGACTACTCGCTATTCGCTACTCACTTCTCACTACTCCCTACTCACTACTCGCGACTCACTACTCACTATCCACTACTCACT
>CAUYUJ010010169.1:75000-191225 GCA_963575745.1 Prorocentrum cordatum
ATGCTCCGTTGGAAGACAATCGTTTGACCAACCAAAACTGTGCCAGAACACCATCCTTGGGACTGCAACGCCGCGAATCACCGTTACTGTTGCGTCTTGACGATCTTGAATCGTGCAAGACACCGTTCCCAGGGCTTCAACACTGCGAATCAACATAACTGTCGCGCCCTGGCAATCCGACATCGTGCCAGCGCACCAGTTCTAGGACGTTAGCTATTACAATCCTTGAACATGTTGTGTCCTTTTAAAAACACTTGTACGCGGCGCTAAACGAAAACCCCATTTTGAAAAAGAACGCCTTACATCAATGAAACTCTTGCAATGTTCCAAAACGGACGTGCGCGGCGCTAAGCGAGAACCACCTTTTGAAACAAACCAACCCTCCATCCGTGAAACTGCTGCAATTTTCTTACACACATGTGCGCGGCGCAACGGCGAGAACCACATTTTGGAAACGGCCCGCCCTCCATCCGTGAAGCTCTTGAAAACTGGTAAAACGAATTTGCACAACACAAAAAGCGAGACCCACATTTGAAAACGACCCGCCCTCCATCCGTGAAGCCTCTTGCCAATAATTGAGACGAGCGTGCGCGGCGCTGGGGCGAGAACCACATATTGAAAAAGACACGCCCTCCATCCGCGCCCTCCATCCGTGAAAATCTGACACATTCTCAACTTACAAATCATAAATTGTGAGGAAATCTCTGCCGAAACGCCCAACCCGCCCTACCGACACGCCTCGGGGTGTGACCGGAGAAAAGGAGTGAAGATCTCCCGTTCCCATCTCCCTCCTCCTCCTCCTCCTCCTCCTGCTTCTCGTCCTCCTCCTCCTGCTCCCTCGAAGAGGGTGGGAAATGACCTTCCTGGGCCGTTTTGGGCCTTCTTGTTGGGCTTCCTCCTCGCAGGCTCGGCTTCGGGCCCCCCTCGTCGCCGCGGCCCGATCCGCCCTGGGGTGGTGGTCGGAACTCGCTCCAGGGGAAGTGCGGGATTCGACTGCGCACGCCAGAAGTTGTGGAAAGTGCGGCCGCAAACCATCTCCCCCCCCCCTCCCCCTCCCTCTGGCCTTTTCCTCCCGCTCCCCCCCTCACCTATTCCTTATCCTTATGAAGAACTCCTTCCTGTCACACCACGAAGCCAGCCGGAAGGGCGGGCCTGGCGTTTCGCCTGAGACTTCCTCACCATGAGTGATCCTGCAACTTGAACATTGGCAGCAGGGAGGCGGGCGGTTTTCAAAATGCGGCTCTCGCCTTAGCGCCGCGCGCATTCGTCTTAAACATTAATAAGGATTTCGCGGATTGAGGGCGGGCCGTTTTCAAAATGTGGCTGTCGCCTTAGCGCCGCACGTATTTGTTTCAAACAATTGCATCAATTTCACGGATGGGGGGCGGGCTTGTTTCAAAAGGTGGCTCTCGCCGTTGCGCCGCGCACATTCGCTTTAAAGATTTGCAAGAATTTCACGGATTGGGGGCGGGCCGTTTTCAAAGTGTGGCTCTCGCTCTCGCCCCAACGCCCCGCACATTCGGTTTTCACTTTTTCAAGGGTTTCACGGATTGAGGGCCGTTCCTCTTCAAAAAGTGGCTTTCGCGTTAGCGCCGTGCGCATTCGTCTTAAGAATTGCAAGAATTTCACGGGTTCCTATGGTTAACGGGTTAGAAACTGTGTTTTGGAACGATTCAAGATTGTCAGGGCGCATTACTTTGATTCGCAATGTTGACGTCCAAGAACCGTTTTCTGGCAGGATTCGGGATTGTCAAGGCGCAGCCGTCAGCTTGATTCGTAGCGTTGACGTTCAGAAAACTGTGTTTTGGCTCGCTTCAGGACCTTCCAACGGTGATCTCCCAACTGTACACTTGTTTGAACGGAAAATTAACCTTTGTAGGGGCCTGCGAAGGAGGGAACTTAGAGGGAAGGTTTATTCCAAGATCGTTGGTGAGCCTTGGGGTTGCGCTGGTTCTCCTCCTCCTCCTACTTGTCCTCAGGTGGGGGAAACGACGTCGTAAATTAACGGCGTGGCCGGGCATTTGTGTGTGTGGGTGACACCGAGCGCGGGCAGAACCGTACGTAAACATCACGAACCACCCGCCCCTACAACAAATGTATTGGGCGAGAACGACACGACGAATTGTGACAGCGCGCCAAGCACGCTTCTTTACAATCGAATTGGTCACGGACCAATCCCACATGTAATGCGGAAACCTGCCACGCCGTTGGGTAGGACACGGTAATCCCGTCTACGGTCTTCGAATCATAACCGACTCTAATCGGATCTGATGACTGTTGCATTCGTCATACGCTTCTAGGACGTTTGCAACCGCAATGTACTTGTATTTGAATTGCAGCCGTACTGAGTTCATCTCATGGCTGCATCCCTCGCACAAATATGTCAAAACTGTAGCTTCAATGGGATCCTTTTGAATTGTACGCTTCTACCAAACCAGAGAAGTCGCTGCAGTCGTGATACGTCAAAATTATAGTTCTATCGTGGTTGCGCTAACGAGTTGCGGCTCGAATTTGGCTATAGCTGTAAGTCTACAACAGCTCGGTTAGAGTTGTAACCGACGCTGGTCGGATTCTATATCGAAACATGGTCAACTCGTATACTTTGGAGGAGAAGCGTCGCCAACTCGACCTTCATTCATGTTTTGCAACCGTAATGGGCTTGCCGGAGTGTGGCAACCGTACCACGTATATAGTTCGTCGTCGCCGTGTCATCGTTATCGTTATTCTACGTGTAGCCCGAATGGGATTCGATGGGTCTGTGAAGTTTCAGTGGGTGTCATCAGGGCTGCATCTTTTGTGCATTTGTTTTTGATCTGTAGCTGTGGGGTATTGTAAAAAGCAGTAGCTCGACTGCGCCTCAGCTGAACTGTTGCTTGGTGTCTAGGCCCAATCAGACACCTACATCTAGTCGAACCATGGCGCATGTGCCATATCATTATACTGCGAATTCAATTATGATTCTGTTTCGACCACGGTCATTTCGAACAAGATGCTGGCATAGCTTCAACCACAATTTGGGTAGACCATGGATCTGCAACACATTCGGCTCTGATCGGTGTTGCGTCCGTTGTGCGATTCCTTTGCAAATCTGGTGGGGGCCTTCAATAACGTCATATCCAACATTCGCCATGGTTAACCCCAAACGTGTTTCTATCAGTTTATGCTGTGTAATCCATGTGGAGCAACCTATGTGGTACACTCTATGTAGCGGAGTTGAGTTTACAAACGAATAGGCAATTCCCGTACTTTTGCAAACATTCCACCCACCCGCCCGCAATTCGGTTTGCCAAACCCATGTGGCAGCGATTGCGGTGAGTGCTTGGCATTGGCTGGTGCATCTCTGCGGCCGCGCTAGCCCACGCATGCTCGCACGCACAGCGGCCAACTAGTTTGGCGCGGCCGCGGGGGCCGCGGTGGCGCTGACCGCTGGACACTTCCCAGCGGGCACTTCAGTGCGAGTCGGTGAATTGGACGGGTGCGGTATCATGGCGACGCTGGCAACGGTAGATGCGATTTTGAAGAACGCTGATGGTGGCGATGGTGGTGATGACGACGGTAAGGCCAATGACGGCGCCGATGTTGATTACGCCTGCCGATAACGATGACGATGTCCTCGCGTCGGCGATGCAGGTTTTTGAAGGAGTTCGACCTGCGCGCGCGGCCGACGCGCGCGAGTGGCCCGCGTGGAATTATTTTGACGCAGATCGTGCCCCCCTCCAAACACGCACGCGAGAGTGTTCGAGTGACTTCGACATTCGGCGCGGAGTGGCGCGTTTAGTAGACTTGGTTGAACTTGTAAAAGAACCCATGGTATATATATATATATATATATATATATATAACTACGAAAAGTTATATAAGGAACAAGTGATGATGCACAACCATGTGTGTTAAGTGTTTGCGGGGGAATCGCTTTTGCAAACCTGGCGACCTCTAAGGTTTTTGAAAGATTTCGGCGCGCGCGCGTGCACTTTTTCTATTTTTTTGTGCAAGGGATTCTTGCGACAGCGCGTGCGTAAGAGCGCTCGGGCGATGTCGTCTCGCGCGCGCGAGAGGCCCTCTTGGTAGGAAGGTCTGGGACTATTGGAAAACGATTATATATACTAGAACCATCGCGCTCGCTCAAGTTCTAGCTAGGCTTGATGGGCGAACACATGGAATATCATCATTGCCATTTCTTGCATCCAAGGACACTCTTGGAGGCTCTGCGCAAACCGGAATCGTATAGAAGGGGAACGGCGGAAACGCACAAATCATTAATTGCCGTTAGGTGTTCAACGATTTGGGGCCCTCGAAGGTTTCCTGGGTTCTTTTCTCGGGCCATAATTGTGGTTTGTTGTGCAAGAATAGACAAGGGGCGAACTGGGAAACAACGGAATGATGGATTTCCAGTTTTTCAAAGTTGTAGTGCCTGGGCTGTGGGTTAGACGTTTTCTGCATGCAGGCCACGGTCTGTTGGGATGTCTCTCGGGGTCTTCGGGCATAAGCAGGGGGTGAGTTTGAAAAAGAGAAGTCTAAACTTACAGAGCTTAAATTCATGGGATCATGGGATCTCGATTTCTACATTGGTTTCAGGGCAGCCAAGAGGGCACGAAGACGATCCAAGAGAGTACCAAAACGGCGCCAGAGAGTTCAGCAGCATTCCCGACACATTTTTGCATGTGACCCGAAGTCTTGATGGGCTCGAGGAAAAGGATAAGGAGTAGGAGTCCCAACTCGAAGGAAAAAAGAAATCTCTGGAATTCCCCTTTTTCTTTCAAATTCCTTGGTCTTGGAGCGTTGGAGGCGGGAAAACGTGAGAAGGCGAAAAGCGTCGACAAACACCATTGGAAAACAACGATTCTACCCTCTTCGGGCTCTCTCGGGACGGCTCTCGAAGCTCTCGTGGGCTGTTTTGGAGGCCTCGTCGGGGATTTTTTGGAGCCTCTCAGGGGTCTGGGGTGTGTTGGAGGCCTCTGGGGGCTACCGAAGTCCTCTGCGGCCGCGCGCGGGGGCAGAGCGCGGCACCGCGCTCTCCGACGCTCGCTCCTCCTCCCCCTCCCCCTCCTCCTCCCCCTCCTCCTCCTCCTCCTCCTCCTCCCTCCTCCTCCTCCTCCTCCTCCTCCTCCTCCTCCTCCTCCTCTCCTCCTCCTCCCCTCCCCCTCCCCCTCCCCCTCCCCCTCCCCCCCCCTCCCCCTCCCCCTCCCCCTCCCCCTCCTCCCCCTCCTCCCCCTCCTCCCTCCTCCTCCTCCTCCTCCTCTCTCTTCTTCTTCTTCTTCTTCTTCTGCTTCTGCTTCTGCTTCTGCTTCTGCTTCTGCTTCTTCTTCTTCCTCCTCCTCCTCCTCCTCCTCCTCCTCTCATTCGCACCCTGCCTGGCTGCCTGGCCCGCTCTCGTGCCATTGGCTGCACGCAGCGAGCGGCCCCAGGAAAGAGCGGCCTTCGGTGCGCGGCTCCAGGGCTGGGCGCGGCGCGCGGGGGCGCGGGAGGCGCCCCCGAGCGCGCGAGCCGCTGCCGCATCGCTCGGCGGCGGCGATATGGGCGAATAGCCCAGGGGCGGGCATTACACGTGTGTTCGCCCGGGAGCCTTGTCGAAGACATAGATCATCGGCGCCCCTGGGGTATTCGCCCCTGGGGTATTCGCCCCCGTCGTCGCTCTCTCCTGGATGCATGTATTGCTCCCCCCTGGGCTATTCGCCCCTATCGTCGCCTCCGACCTTCGGGGGGCCACGCAGGGCCCCCACCACGTGCCGCTCTGGCGCAGGGCAGGGCCACCCGCACGCACAGCCGATGCCCGTGGCAGGCCCAGCCCAATAGACCCCCGCCGCGGCGCGCCCTCTCTCTCCCTCTCTGGCGCGAAGGAAACGGGTCCTGAGGTGAGGGAGACGGGCCCTGCTTGGAGTCCCGAACCGGTGCGGTGACAGACCGTGCGGCGACCTCGAAATCCCCCAAGACCTCACCGCACGGTCCGTCACCGCACGGTCTTGGGACCTCGGAGGCCCCTGTCGCCCGAGAAGCCCTCGGAGAGCGACCCGAGTCCCACAACCGTGCGGTGACCCCGAATCCCCACCGACTCACCGCACGGTGTGCGCACCACCCCGTTTGGGGGCCCCCGAGCCTTTCCCCGGGACCGATCCTTCGCGTCGCACCGCTTTCTGCCGGTCTCTGGGCCCGCGGAGGGCCCAGGGGGCCCGAAGACCATCGGCGGCGAGCATAAGGGCGAATAGCCCAGGGGCAGGCATTACGCGTACTCGCCCGGGAGCCCTGTCGAAGATATAGATCATCGGCGCCCCTGGGTAGATGTATCGCTCTCCCCTTGGGCTATTCGCCTCTGTCGTCGCCTCTGGGACAGCGCTACGCCTGAAGACCCGCTTCCTTCCCGGCGATCTTGCCTCCGCCGCGGGGTCTCGCGCTCTGCAGGTGCGCCAGGCGCCGCGCTCGGCGACAGGAGCAGCGCGCTGCACGCGGCCGCGGCCGCCCCGCTCGGCTGCGCGCAGGAGCGACCCCCACAGGCAGGAGTGACCTCTGGTGCGCGGCTTCCTCGGGGGCCGCGGGGGAGGCCGAATCATCGCAATGCAAGCACGCTGGCCAGTGCTGGCAACACCCCTGTGGCCCCGCACCAGAAGTTCCTCCGGCGAACGGTCACTCTTACCCGTCGGTCGGAGAAAGTGTCATTGCACCGGCCTTGCAGACGTGCTGCAGCGGATTTCTGCGTGGATTTTTGCGTAGATTTCTGCCCGAAACGGCGCGTGAATAACGAATGGTATTTCACGTGGAATTGTTTTAGTCTTCATTCCTGGCAAAAAAAATCACACGAAATTCACCTCGAAATCCGGAACGAAATTCTCCAGGACACTCTGGGCCCATCCTATCGTTTTCCGAACGGAAGCCGCGTTGCGATGTTGGCGCGATGAGAAGCTGGCAGAAACATGAAGCCGGAATGCGCTGGAAATAGACTGGGCTTCCGCCCGCCCCTTGAAATATGAGGGAAGAGGGACCACCGCTTCACCCTTGAAGTGGGAAGGCGGCTCACGTAGATTGGGGATCTGGGAGTCCACAAATACCCTTAGGTCGGGCATGTCCCCCTACAGGAGTGAACCAAGAATCAAAACTACTGAAACAATGCACTAAAATAAGCAACACATGCAACACAAAATCGTCCCCAGACTATTGTTTGCCTATCTTGAATATTCCTCCTGTAGAGGGACACGCCCGACTTAGACATACCCACTTTCAATGACCGACGGTCACGCGTCACCGGCCCGCGGGAGAGCAGACACAGGGGAAGGCGAGGGGGCCGGCGAGGAGGGGCAAAAGGGGGGCGGGGGGGGGAACGCGGGAGGCGCGCCGCGGCCGCCGCTCCCAGCGCCGGCCGTAGCGATGGCGGAGGGGGTGCCCATCGGCCGGAAGAAGCGTGAAGCAGGAAGGCGTTGAAAGCAGATTGGGTGTCCGCCCGCCCCCTAGAGAGGAAGGAAAAGGTGAAGCCACTCGATCATTGAAGTAGGAAGGCGCTTAAAGTAGATTGGGATCTCGGAATCCTAAAGCACCTACTTTCAACGACCGATGGGTAGAGTCAGCCCGTTCAACAAGGACGCGCGGTGAGGACGCAAGGGCCTTGGAAGGCCAGCGAAAGCGGTCAACGATGGGCCGACGGGGAAGGATGCAGGGGTAACCTTGGACAATCGTTCATCCTTACTATGCGGGTTGACTGTAGCCCTCCCTCCCATCCCTTCCCATTGCGTAAATGCTTTTCCCTGTCCGCCAACGGGTGTCACAGCGGACCCGGAACCCTCAGGATGATCCCATCGTGTTCAGCGCAGTGTGAAACAAGGTGAGCTGTGTGCACTGGAGCAGGCGGCGGACAAGCAGGAGGATGAGCAGGGGACAGGGGAGAAGGATGAGGAAGAGGAGGATGAGCAGGAGCAGCAACGACAGGACCAGGAACGGGAGGAGCAGGAGGACCAGGGGAATGCGGGGGGGGGGGGGAAAATGAGGGGGGCGACAGCGACCAGGAATCACTCGAACCAAGAAGTGTGGCCCGCGCCGGGGCGAGGGATCCTTCGGGGGGCGAGGGAAGAGCAATCGAACCAATCGCCCTAGCCAACCCAACCGGCCAGCCCAACCAACCAAACCCAGTCAGCCAACCCAAACATTAAGTCGGGCGTGTCCTCCCCTACAGGGGGATTTTCGGCGAAACATAGAAAATGCTAAAACAATACTCCAAAATGGTCAAAAAATGCTCCAAAAATAGTCGCTGGACTATTTTTTTGACCATTTTTGAATATTCCTCCTGTAGAGGGACAGGTCCGACTTAACCCAAACACCCAACCAGCGACCCTCGCACCCAGCCAACCCTCCCACCCTGGCCACCTGCCCTCCATCACCCAGTCCGACATTCTCGTCACTTCTGGCGCTCCGCCGAGCGCGTTTGTTTCCCCCCGCGGGAAAACGAAGATCATCCGCAAAACCGTTGCCACTTTTCACGCCCCGCATGGCGCTTTCCAGAAGGCCCGGCAGGACGGCCAAGGAAGGCCACATCGCACAACAACGCCGAGGCACTGCCCCCGAGCAGGCGACGGGCAGAGCGCCCGTTCCTGCCACTGTCCTCGCCCCTCGGCCCCCGCGCGAGGCTGCTTTGAAGGCCCGGCGGGACGGCCAAGGGAGGTCAAGTTGCACAGCCGTGCTGGGGCACCGCCCCCCAGTGCATCTCCCGAGAAACGCTTCGCTTCTCGAGCTTGTCGTCGCCCTTCAAGCCCCGCGAGGGGCTTCTTTAGTGGGCCCGCCGGGACGGCCAGGGGAGGCCAAATCGAACAAACGCGAGAAGACCGCGCCAGGGCGTCTTGGGAAAAGGTGTCCTGCTCCAAAGTGACTTCTGAAGCGCCGCGTGAGGCTTTTGAGGGCTCGGCGGGGCGACCAAAAGAGCACAAACTCACCCTCGACACCGTCTCCACCAAATGCCAGCGGTGAACTGCTATCCTTGCTTATCGCCAGAAGCTGTTCGAGCTTCCTGTTCTGTGACACGCCAATCATCAATCTGAACCTGCGGTACACATAATTTCGAGCTGATGCTCTACCGGTATCGGTGGCTTATTGGTTTTTGCAGCTCCAAGGTTCTGTATCTGCTCCGAGCTCCGAGATGAGATCGAACAACAGATCGGCGGAACGATGTGCGGAACTAATTTTCGGAAGCTCACTCTGCTAGCGCAACGATGCCAGCACCTTTGGGGCTGCGGCCATCTCGTGGTAAGTTGATCCATGGTCAATGCCTCAGAGCTTTGCTGTAACTGCCCTAAGTCTGGATATCTGGTCGAACAACTGCTCAGCACACATCGCCCGTTGAAGTGCATAGCTCCCTTTTCGAATGTAGTTTTTTTGGTGCGCTGGTTTCGCGCCTTCGAGGTGACATGTGTGTTGTTCTGGCCATGTATTCCATGCTAACTGCCTGGTGCTCCAGGTCTCGAAATGAAGTGAACAGCAAAATCAAACACACCTGCTTGCTAGCTCTGTAGCTGCTTTCAATATCGGGATGCAGTCGAAAACCAATTCGACACCCCGCAAAGCAGTGGCCGTTGCAGTAAACAGCCACAGCCAAATTGTTCGAGTATCGTGTCGTGTCAGAAGCAGGCTTTCCAATTGAGATACAGCACGCAGCCGAACTGCTGATAGACCGATTTCGGAACCCTCGAGGTTGCAGACAGGGTGCGTTGGACATTCCCAAAATCAAATCGGGCAATGATTTAGGCAATGCTTTGCCAATGCGCAAGTGTCAGCAACACATAATTACGTCGATATGTGTTTGGCCAGCTGGCCCGCCGGCGGTCCGGAACTACTCAGGCTTCCACTGCTCCGCACAGGGGAAGCGCTGCTCATCACTGCCAGAAGCCAGATCGCATAGTAGCGTTGGGGGCCGACCCCAGGACGGACGCCCGGGGACATTTTTGCGCCGGCGCCTAGGCAGAGCAACTGCGCTGGCGGAGAGCTAACCGAACGGGGGTAGCGAGTTGTGCCACCGTGCAGGAGGGGACAGGACAGAAGAAACGGCCGAAAGACGGACGCCCCGGGACACGCAGGCTGCAGTTCGACGTTCCCGCTCTTGACGCCGTCGTGCCCCTGGGGCCGCCCGTGGGAAATTCCTCTGGCGGGCTGTGGCCTCCTGGGGCCTTCCTGGTCCCTCCAGCGTTCCCACAGCCTCCACGGTGAGAAAAAGGAAGGGGAGGGCGGGGATCAGGAGAGGGGAGGAGGTGTGACCGCAGGCGGGCGAGTAGGCAGTGGAGGAAAGGCAGGAGACGAGGAGGAGCAGGAGGAGGACGAGGAGGGAGGGGAGGACCAGAAGAGCAGGAGGAGGCGGACGACGGCGAGAATGCAGAGGAGGAGAAGGAGGAGGAGGAGGAGGAGGAGGAGGAGGAGAGCGAAGAACAAGAAACCTCAGAGGGAACAGTAAAAATAGGAGAGAGCACGACACTCCAAATAATAAACTTGATCAAACTGGTTTCTACTCCCGCGAGGGGCGTTACATATTCATATTGTGCAGTTGTCGAAGAGGGAGGAGGGAGGAGGGGGGGCAGTCAGGCAGGAAGGCCGCCAAGGCGCCGCCACCCTCAGCGCTAACTCAGCGCCAGCCGGGCCGTGGAATCTCCTCCTCTGGTGGCCGGCGCGGGGGTTGGAAGGAGGAGGATGAGGAGGAGGAAGAGGAGGAGGAGGCGGAGGACGAGGAGGAGGACGAGGAGGAGGACGAGGAGGAGGACGAGGATGTGGAGGAGGAGGAGGAGGAGGAGGAGGAGGAGGAGGAGGAGGAGGAGGAGGAGGAGGAACCTGGTCCATGACGCGACGGATTCACTATCAACGTTTGTCCAACGTAAACAGGAGCCTGGTCCGTAGCCACTTGGGCCCAATGCGCGATCGCCTGGGCTCGCGCCGAGGCGGCGCCCAGGCAGGGCGTCCAGCCGCGACTGCGGGCGCGGCGCCTGGGGCGCCCACCACCATGGTCCACCAGAACCACACCACACGAGAAGGAGCCCACACCTCCCGGCTGGGAGGCCCCCAAGCGTACAATAGGGGCTCGACCACAAGAAATCCCCACAAGAAACCCAACCCTGAAAGCCCAGGACGTCCAGTGATTTCTGGTGTGGGAACGTCACGCCTTTCCACGGCAAAAACAACGACCCCCCCCAAACCCAGGGCACCCTGGAGGCGAGCAGGGTGTTTCTTGGCATGGGTCTCCACTGTATTCAACCAGAACCACACGAAAAGGACCCCACACCTCCTGGCTGGGAGGCCCCCGAGCGTCGAGACGCGCCGCACGGGGCATGCTCGCCCCGCACGGCCAGCACGGCCAGAGTGGCTGCCTCACCCAGGAAGGGCTGCCACAGAGACCCCCAACTTAGATGTTGCTCCCGTCGTACTTGAGAACCACATCCCAGAAGCAATTTCGAGCTTCCGGAAAAGTGCCGAAACAGTGTCTGGCGAATGTCCCCCAGGGCCCGACACGTGATCTTTTTCCTTTTTCGCGATCAGGGCTGAAGTAGGATGGGAAATCATAACCCCCAACACGAACACCGGCCACGCCAGGACACACATCACCCAATTTCCGCGCTGAGCGCCCCGCGAGGCGCGGTCATCTTCGTGCCCTGGCGTCGCCGCCCTGGAGAAAAACACTTCAGCGGCCCAGACCGCGGGGCGAGAACCGCGGTCATCTTCGTGCCGCCGCGGGTGTTTGGCCTACAGTTGCGTCGCCATCGAGGCTACGCATCGGGACGGCACAAGACGTGACTATGAAGGCGGGGCCGACGCCCTAAATTCCAAGGGCCATGGACGCAGTATCCAAGGTTCAACGAACAGCCGCCTCGGCACGTTAATCATAACTGCCCCACCATTAATCACACCAATCATGACAGCTTCGACTGAGATGGCAAGCTCAACCCGCAGGCTACAGAATTCGTCTAGGCGCATGCCCTAGAACACCAGCGGTAGTGTGTGCAACGTCGCACTCGGTGCACATGTGGGGCCATGGTGCACAGAGCTTCGAAGACAGCCGAGACGACCAACGAGGTCATCCACCGCGACGTCGATGACAAACGAACTCGCCTGCGAAACCAGCAACGGCCCCAACCTGGACATTGCCGCACTCCTGTCGCCTGAGCTCAGGCCCAACCGAAATGCCCACGGAACCGGGGACGAGGTGGCAGGGCGCGGACGGGGTAGACGACCCCGCGGACGCCCTGACGAACTCACCGCAGAGAGCGCTCGCCCGAGCTCACGCGGCGAGGAGTACGAGACAGCCCCTCCAGCGCCGACTGCGTCCCCGACTCCAAGCTCCGCCTGGCGTCATCTTGCCAGGAGGCCGACAGCGAGGGGCAGGGCGACGAGGAGGACTCGGCGGACGATTTCCTACAGCGACCGTCCATCTTACCGCCAAAGACCCCGTTGACTTAGGGCCGTGTGCAGCATCTCGCGACCGTCCTGACCCTTTTTCAAGTTGGGGCGCGCAGGTATCGTTCCTCGACGCTGGAGGCGACACCGTGGTACACCTGACAGGAGAGGGCGACGCGGTCGTAGTTCACATGGGTGGGCTTTTCTGGTCAGTGCACACATCAAGTGGGCGGCGCCAGCAAGGGGGGTGGCGCGAGGGTAGTGGGCTTCGCAAGCGACGGGGCCGCTTCGTAGAATGCGAGGGCCTTGTTGGAAGGGCCTGGCGGCTTCCAGGAAACCCTCTCGGAAACCTCTGGGGCGGAGACAGGGGGGGGGCAGCCTGTTTGAGCCGGGCGCGCGCGGGCGGTCGTGGTCGTCGTTTGTTCGTCGTCCTTGCGCGCACCTCCCTAGGGGGAAAACAAACCTACCTCGCCTTTGACCACCCTCGCTTTCAAGAGATACCAAGCGATGCCAAACTACGGCCTGTACTGGTCAGGCCGCTTGACGAGGAGGCGCGTGGTATGACCTGGTTTTTCCTGGAAGCGAAAGCGGGGTAGGTAATACACGCTCTGAGTTTCCTCTGTTCCTTTCCTTTCTCTTTCCCGTACCTATTTTTCGGTTGTTCCAAAAGCCTCCAGGGGTACTCTACAAAGGCCTCTGCCTTCTTAGAGGGCCGCCGCCCTCGCGCTACCCCCTGTTGTGGGCGCCTCCGATCCACATTTCCAATCACTGACATGGGCTCGCCCACCTGATTCTCGGACGAGCTCCAACGCTCCTTCACGATGGAGCGGAGACCCCGACCTCATCGAGGGCCGCGTCCGCATCCTCTCCGACGGCCTGCCCCCTCCCGACCGGGGGACCCGAACTCGCCCGTGGCTGCGATCCGACAGCCTCCGGGAAAAATTGGCCAAGAGCCTGGAGGGCGCGACACGGGGGAACGAGGCGGGAACCGAGGCGGGCGGCCATACAATCATCGGCCTGACCTCAGGAACGATAAATAAGGATCGAAGCCCTCTTTCTCCAAGGGGTAACGCATAAGGAACGCAATATAATACATGACGCGTAAGGAACGATAAATAACGCATGCGAACCTAAGGAACGACCGAGCCCCTTTTGAAAACGAAGTGTTACTTATTCAAGCCGCTTGCTGTAGCCTCCACATCCATTTCCTCGACACCTGTGAAAAAATTCGAGTCGAACTCGAGCGCCGTGGGGAGTCGCAGTCTGCGTGGACGGGGACCTCGCAAACCCCAGCATCGACACCTTCACCATCGACAACACCACGAGCACATGCACCATTCACGACGCCTTCACACAGCACGAGGATGATGATTCAGGGTTGGACCTAAACGTTGTTTTTCGTTTTGTTTTTCGTTTTGCTCTGCCTGTTAGCTCCTGCTCCTATTCCTCCTCCTACGCGTTCTTTTCTTCATTGGCCAAGTCGCGCACACGAGGACGCACCCCGGCACACGAGGACACACCCCGGCCCAAGTCGCGCGCACGCGAGGACACACCCCGGCCCAGCGGCGCCGGAGGGAAAAAGAGGGTGGGAGGGCGGGACAAGCGGCCCCCCCTGTGACCCAAAAGGCTGCGGAGAAGACAAGGGGGCAGAGGGGGAAGTGAGACGGATGCAAGCAAGTGCGGAGGGGGGGTGCAGAGAGACTAACTACGCTTCACATTTGTGAATCCGCGTTAGCTCCTGCTCCTATTCCTCCTCCTACGCGTTCTTTCCTTCATTGGCCAAGTCGCGCACACGAGGACACACCCCGGCCCCAATGCCAATGGAACGGAAAAGGGGGGTGGCCACGGTGCAGCGGGCAAGCGCGCCCACGTGGCCGCGCTCAATTCTCGGGGCCCGAATCATCGATGACCCCTTGCGCGAGCAGGCCAGCTGCAACTTCGTCGCCCGACACGTACGGTCGCGCGGACGTGACAGAGCGCCAGCCACCACGGGAAAGCATGGCTTCGACTCCGGAGGCCGCAAAGACGTCGCTCGCAGCTCCGCGCCGGACATCGTGCCTAAACCACACCTCCGGGTTGGCGACCCCGACGGCTTGCAAGTGGCGCCGGAATTCGGCCGTCCACGTCGCAGGCGTATACCCGCCAAACGGAGGGCCCCCAGCTGCGATCGCATGGTCCCACACAGGAAGCCAAGTGTGCAAACAAATGCCCTCGTCCGTGCCGCACAAACAAAAAGCATGAAGGGCGCGCAGATCCACCCGCTGCTTTCGCCGGATGGGGCCATAGATAAAACGCCCCCCAGCGACCTGTACAATATCACGCTTGCACTGCGCGAACAACTCAGAGGGCATCCGCAACAGAAAGTTATATGCCAAGACGGCGATGATGTACCACCACTGTCGCTGGTGCGCCAACGCATGGCGGAGCAAACGCCGCAAAAGCCGACGATCAACCTTCTGCCTCGGCAGTCTGGGCGTCCGGCACTTCGCGGTGCCGAGCCTGATGCCTTTCAAAATGACATCTTGGTCACCCTGCCACGGCACGCCGGCCACCTGGTGCGCCAGGGCCCACGCGCTCAACCAACCACGCTGCGTTGACGCGCGCGCACACACCGCCGCGACGCGGCGAATGTGCTGCACACTGCACCCCAGCGGGGGCTCACCCAAGAGCTCGGAAACCCATGCAACCATACGCAGATGCGACGCGTATGTAAATAGTGTAGACGGTACCGTTTTGCACAGAAACCGGCTCTCACCAACTGTGTCGGCCAGCCGGAGCAGGTCCGCACCTTGAGCACGAGCTTCGCTCATGGCCTGCAGCACCACGCGGGGCGGGGCGCCATCTGGGTGCCTGAAAGAGCACCCCCTGTCCCGGCTCAGCGCCGTCATCATGTCGACGTTCTGTCTGGTGGCAGCACCGCGCAAGCTGTCCACCACGCCCCAATACGACGACCAGGCCTCAGCGGGGCCAAGCACACGCGGAGCACCACAAGCAGTGGCCTGGACCCCGCGGGGAGTTGCAGCAGCACGCGGGCAGCCGAGCGCGCTGCCGCTGCCCCCGGGCACAGCGGCGCAAGACTGCCCAGCGGGACCCCCCCCGGCGCAGCCTGGGGCCTCGGAAAGCCCCTGGGCGACCGGCAACACAACCCGCGCGGTTGCCAGAGCGGGGCCCGACGGGGCCTGGAGCGCTGCCGCAGCGACGGCGGCGCGGGGCGCGGGCGCCTGACGGGCCTGCTCCCGGCGGCCCTGGGTCTTGAGCTTGCCGCGAAGGACCCGCGGCGGGGAGCGCACTGGCGCGCACCTATGCAGGCGCGGGGCCATGCGCCCGGCGGGGCGCGCGGGCCAGGAGCCGAACGAATGTGGGCACGTCGAGCTTGAGCCTGGTAGCGCTGGGCGTCGTCGTCCGCCCGGTCGCCCCTCTCCCCTGGGCCAGAAGGGGGCGAGGGAAAGAAGGGAGGGGGAAGGGGCGGGGAGGGGTTGCCAGAGCACCGCGCCCTCAGACTTCGCCACGCTGCCGCGGCGACGACTGCCCCGCAGGCCCTTGGAGTGAGAGGAGGCGGAGGGGGAGGAGGAGGAGGAGGAGGAGGAGGAGGAGGAGGAGGAGGAGGAGGAGGAGGAGGAGGAGGAGGGGGAGGAGGAGGAAGAAGGGGCAGCAGCAGGAGCCAAGAGGCAACAGCAGCAGCAACCAGCGGCGGCGGCAGCAGCAGCGGCCCCCCCTGTGACCCAAAAGGCTGCGGAGAAGACAAGGGGGCAGAGGGGGAAGTGAGACGGATGCAAGCAAGTGCGGAGGGAGGGTGCAGAGAGACTAACTACGCTTCACATTTGTGAATCCGCGTTTTCCTGTAACATCCCTGCCAAACCGAAAAACAAAACACAGGCGAAGTCCAGCAAAGCAGCGTTTAGGTCCAGCCCTGTGATGGTTCTGACAGTGGCCTCCAGTTTGGTCGGACGGAAGGGGGGTTCTTCAAGAAGTGCTTAGCAGATCAGCTCACGCAGCTGGCTTTCCCAGCGCGCGGGGCCGAGATCGGCTGCATGCAGCAGATTTCGCACCCCCAGGCCCCCCATCTTCCTGCCACTCCGAAGTCGTCCGACCCGATGTGATGTCTTCGATCCGCGGCCCCAGAGGTCCCGATGCCTTTTCTGGGGTAGTTTTTCGTCCTGGGCTCATTTTTGATGGCCCTGGGGCCCAACAACGGGCCCCGGAGACCGAAACCGATGAAAAGCGCCGGGATTGGAAACATCATACCCTGGGAGATCGGAGTTCGCAGACACCGGCGACGGTCTGGACCGCCCGCAGAAACGCACCAGTACACCCTCTTCCAGAGTCTGCACTGGGCAGGCAGTGCCTCAGGATGCTGGGCGCAGCCGTGGGCTAAGTGAGTCACCGAGCGCGTTCCACTACTCGCAAAGTGCCTGCTCGCAAACGTCAGCAAAACATGTGTTCGCCTCGCTGTAGTGCATCGCGCATCCCCCGCCCGCGTCGGATCGGGGCCACTCGCGAGCAGTTCCCTTGCGAGCAGTGGAGCGCGCTTGTCTAGCGAGGGAGGCATCGATCCCCAGTGGCCCATAGCCCCCCCCGGAACGGCGCTCTCCTCCCAGGCGTCCCCGCCGCGGCCGAGGAGCAGCGGGAATGGGGGGGGGGGCCGCGCCTCTGCCCGGAGCAGGGCGAGTCGAGACAACGGCAGTCAGAATCGATCCCTGGACTTAGGTCGGGCGCGGCCACCTACATGCAGATTTTGAAGAAAAATAAAACATAGTCAAACAACGCCTCCAAATCGTCAAAAACAGTTAAAACATCGTCCGCATACGATTTTTTTACTAGTTTGAATCTGCCTCCTGTAGAGGGACATGCCCGACTTCACCCTGGACCCCTCCCAGGGTCCCGACGCGCGAATTTTCCGAGCTGCGTCCAGGTCGTGGCGACGAGGGGCTCACCCAGGAGGAGGAGGAGGAGGAGGAGGAGGATGAGGATGAGGAGGAGGAGGAGGACGAGGAGGAGGAGGAGGATGACGAGGAGGAGGAGGAGGAGGAGGAGGAAGAGGAGGAGGAGGAGAAAGAGGAGGAGGACCAACTACCGTTGTCTCAACTCGCCCTCCTCTGACTTGCACGCCCTCCTGGGGACCTCCCGCGCCCTGGAAACCTCCCTCCCGGGCCTGGGAGGCTCCCGTCCTTTTTTGACAGCGGCCATGGCCCGCTCCTCTCGGGGGCGCGCAAACATGGATTAGCGATCCATGGCTTTGGCGCGCGGTTGCCAAATCCATGAATCGGGGGAAGTGCCCTCCCCAAAACGCGGCCAATGCCGCCTCGTTCGGCGGCGGAAGCCCGCGATTTCCCATGGAAACGGGACCCGTCGCTAATCCACGCCCCCTTAATCCATGTTTGCGATCGCCTGATCCTTCGGGGGGGCCTCCCTCCCTCTCCTCGCGTCGTCCTTCTCCTCGCGTCCCCCTCCCTGCTGCAGTTCGGCGTCGAGGCGGCCCATTTTTCACCGCACCGACCTTGCAGACGTGCTGCGCTGCGGATTCCTGCGTGGATTTCGGTCAGCGCAGAACCCTGAGACGGCGAGCGAAAAACGACATGAATTTCACGCGGATTTTTTTGTTGTGTTCATTCCTGGCCCAACCAAATCCGCACGAAATTCACTTCGAAATCCGGAACGAAGTTCTCTCTCCAGAACACTCCGGGCCAATTCTATTGTTTTCCGAAACGAATCCGCTCTGCGATGTTGGCACTACGACATTATCAGAGCAGGTCCTCCCCCAGCATGGCCGCACGCTGGGCAGAACCGGTGTGGAGGGCCGGGGCCTTCGTGGCGCGGCGCCAGGCCAGAAGCAGCTGGCAGCGCCGGCGCCAGGAGGAGCCTGGACTCCCGCACGGGGCCTGGCTGCACCACCAGCGCGCCTTGATGAAGGGCAACGATAGGGGGGGCTGTCACAGGGGGCGATGCATCGACCTGGAATCGGCGATTCATCGCCGATAGATCGGCGATAGGCCTCCGACAGTGAATCCGCATCTTCCTGGGCAGGTTGGAGCTATCGGACCCCTATCGGCGATCAATGGGCGATTGGGGGTCGATGCATCCCCCCTATGCCTATCCCGCCTATTGTTGCCCCCGACTTGAGCGTCTCTCCACAGACCCCTTGAGCGTCTCTCCACAACCCCAATTCACGCTTCACCGAAAGCGGCGAGAAGACACCCGGGCAGCTGGGAGCACCCGCCAGCCTTCACAGCGGCTCGCCTGCTCGCACCTCTCGCGAGCAGCAATGCTGGGGTCGGGCGAAACGGGACCGCAAGTGGGGGGCTTAGTGAACCAACTCACCTAGCTGGTTTTACTGGAGCCTCCGGGTGCCCATGCACGCATTGAGGAACGCGCCCGGCGGCAAGGCCGAAACCTTCTGCATGCAGCAGATTCCGCTACGCCCCCCTTCCCAATCCCCCCCCCCTTCGTCCGACCCGAAATGCAAAGGGAATTGAGGCGAGGCGAGCCTTTCACGTGCCCTCCTCCGCTCTGGAAATCCCCAGCGGTGCACCGCTCCGCCCAAACGGCTGCTCCTGTGACCGATGTGTGCTTCCTTTCTTGCACATGAGCGACGAAAACAAACTGGTCTTACGCGAGGTGACGCAGAGCGACCTTACGCGGTGGCTTACGCGGGCCGCCAGCGCGGCACGCTGCATTGGAGACGAGGGCGCTTATGCGCGAGATGCGCGGGCAGCTTGCGCGCCAATGTCCGCGCAAACGACTCCGTTTTCTTGCGTCACTCACCTGTGCGCCACCACCGCCGCCACCCTGCCAGGCCAAGGCCATCTTGGGCCCTGGCACGGCGTACTCGCCCTCCTGGCCGAGGCCAGGACGTTCTTCCTGGATAACTCGTAGAGAGCTGGGAGGGTTTCAGATTAACCCCCGAGCTCATTCCGGCTTCCGTTTTCCAGCGCCGCTGCGCCCTGCTTGAACCGGAAATCTGCCCCGAGAGATAAATTCTCAGCGTCTCCCAATACGTGTGCCCAGAAGCTCTCCAGAAGGTCTCTCCAGAAACTTCGAGAATACTTCCACAAGCCTTTTTTCCCGCGAGGCGTGGAGCATAACCGTGCTAGCCGCAAGCTGCTGACAGTGTACGGGGTGGGGAATAGAGGAAACTAGCGAACTTAGGATAAACATCATGCTACGCTGGGTGCGTGTACCCGTGCAAGCAGTTCAAAGCATCCTCGAGAGCAGTCACCACGGCTGGCGCCCTGCTATCCGAGTTGGAGTGCACAAGTGGACGGCACGCCGTCCCACAAGGCCCACGACGGCCGTGGCCATTGCACGGCGGTGATGTCTGGAGTCTAGATTTAGGTCGGGCGTGTCCTCCTACAGGCGGATTTTGGGCGAAAAGTAAAAAACGCCCAAAAAACAATTACTCCCAAAATGCCCCCAAATAGTAGACAAAATCGTCCCCAGACTACTTTTTGCCTATTTGTTGATCTTCCTCCTGTAGAGGACGTGCCCGACTGAAGTCTGGAGTCCGGATGCCCTGTGGGCAGACGCGCTGCACAGCCCACACATCGAAGCGCGGCACGGAGTGCGACGGTGACGCCCCGGGCCCAGCGGGCGCCGCGGTCCTCCTCCTCCCACAATGGGATTTTGGACGAAACATAAAACATCCCCCCAACCATAATCAAAAATAATCACAAACAGTCAAAACATCGTCCCCGGACTATTTTTGGACTATTTCTGAATATTCCCCCTGTAGAGGGACAGGCCCGACTGAACCCCAGGCCCCACGGGCGCCGCGGTCCTCCTCCTCCTCGGCCATGCCGACGATCTGCTTCACCTCGCCCGGCGGCTCTGGCGAGAGGGACGGGGTGGCAGGAGCGGCGAGAGCTCCACGGACCTTTGCTCTCTGGAGCGCCCTCGCCCGATGCCGCTGGCACGAGGGGGTCCCGAGGGAAACGGGTCCTGGTCGGGATTTTCTGACCCAGGTCGATCCAGACCCGGGACAGTCAGGCCTTGCATAATCCTGCACCCAAACCCAAGTCAACGCGAAAGATACCGCAAGATCCTGCAGGGTCCTGCACCCAAGCCCAGGTCAATGCGACCCTGGCCCTGCAGGATCCTGCAAGATCGGTCGCTCTGGCTGACCCCCGTTTGCATTGACCCCCGTCTCAAGGCTCCCGACCTGGACCTCGGGGCGTTCCTCCTGGACCTCTCCTTCGTCCCAGGTACTTCTTGGTGGCCCCGTGGTAAAAGGGGACAGAAGAGCGGAGCTTCGCGCGGACTTCTCGGATCGGCGCTGGGCCCGCCTCCCTGGAGCGCGGAGCGCGCCATGGGCGGCGCCAGAAGCGCCGCCCAGGGGACACAGCGCCGACCCGAGATACCCAGGAGAAGCTCCGACAACCTGTATCCAATCATGCGCTTTTTCTCCTTCGAGCCTTGCGAGACAGAAAACGGAGAAAGACCTCTATGACCATCTCTCTTCCAGGACCCTCTCTTTCACGGCGATGCCCTCGATGTCGGGGGAGCGCGTCCGACCGGCGCGGCCAGTGCTCACCCTTCCAGAAGCACAGCCTCGGTGGGGGCTCCAGAGCAGACTTGCTCGCGTCGGCACCGACCGCTCTGGTCCTCCTGGCCGTTCCAGGCGCGAGGAGGGCGAGGGCCCGGACCTCGTCGTCGTCTTCGTCGTCGAAGCCGCGGTGAGGCGGGAGCTCTGCTGCTGGAGGGGGGCCCTGCAGCAGGAAGCGCCCAGCGCTCGGAACTCTCGGAGAGGGGGCAGGGGATCGGGAACGTGGAGCGGAGGAGCGGGAGTGGGTCCAACTCCCATTCCTCCACCCCGCTCTGCCCCCTCTCCATTCTCCTCCTCCTCCTCCTCCTCCTCACCATCACCATCACCATTCTCCTCACGATCATCATCACCATCACCATCACCATCACCACCACCATCACCAACACCATCATCACCACCATCACCATCACCATCACCATCACCGTCATCATCATCATTATCATCATCATCATCATCACCATCATCAACATCAGCATCATTACCACCACCATCATTATCGTCATCATCGTCATCATCATCACCATCATCATCACCATTACAATCACCATCATCATCACCATCACCATCATTGTCGTCATCGTCATCATCATCAGCAGCATCATCATCATGGTCATCATCGTCATCGTCATCGTCAACGTCATCGTCGTCGTCGTCGTCATCGTCATCGTCATCGTCATCGTCGTCATCGTCGTCATCATCGTCATCATCGTCGTCATCATCGTCATCATTGTCATCATCGTCATCATCGTCATCATCATCATCGTCGTCGCTATCATCATCTCATCCTCATCCTCATCCTCATCTTCATCCCCATCCCCAACCTCATTACCATTATCATCGTCACCATCATCATCGTCGTCATCATCATCACCATCATCATCATCACCATCAGCAACAGCATCAGCAGCAGCATCATCATCATCATCATCTCTGCATCGGCATCGGCATCGGCATTGGCATCAGCATCAGCATCATCACCATCACCATCACCATCACCATCACCATCACCATCACCATCACCATCACCATTACCACCACCACCACCACCATCACCATCACCATCACCATCACCACCATCACCACCACCACCACCACCACCACCACCACCACCATCATCATCATCATCATCATCATCATCATCATCATCATCATCATCATCATCATCATCATCATCATCATCATCATCATCATCATCATCATCATCATCATCATCATCATCATCATCATCATCATCATCATCATCATCATCATCATCATCATCATCATCATCATCATCATCATCATCATCATCATCATCATCATCATCATCATCATCATCATGTGATCATCATCGTGATCATCATCGTGATCATCATCGTGATCATCATCGTGATCATCATCGTGATCATCATCGTGATCATCATCGTGATCATCATCGTGATCATCATCGTGATCATCATCGTGATCATCATCGTGATCATCATCGTGATCATCATCGTGATCATCATCGCATCATCAACATCACCATCATCATAGCCTGCCCTCCTCTCACCCCGTCGCCTCCCCAACTTCTCTCTTCTCTCTCTTTCCCGTCCTCTCCAATCCTCCCCACTCCGACTGGGCGGGGGTGGGCCGAAAGGGGGACGAGGGAGAGGATGGTGAGCGGGGGCCTGAGGACTGGAGGCGAAGGTGCGACGGGAGGGGAAGAACGGGAGAGGGAGAGGTGGCCGGGGAAGGGGGACCGCGGGGGCGGTCGGCTCAGTGGCGGAGGGGGGGGGCGGGGGGGGCGCCTCGGGGATGTAGTGCAGAAACAAGTTTCTGACGCCTTCCTGCGGGCGCGCACGGGCCAGCCCGACTCCGAGGGCCGAGCGCCGCGGTAGGGCTGCGAACATCCACGCGGCAAGCCGTTTCAATCGCGCCGTCAAGCCGTCGGGGCTGCGCGCAGACGGCCTCCTGCTCCTAAGAGCTCCTGGACCTGGCTGGTTTTGACAAGCTCCTGCTCATCCTCACTTGTTCGCTCGCAACCCAAAGACGATCGAGATAAACGCAGCCCATTCCAAAGAAGAAATGATTCAATGCATGAGGAGGAAGGGACTGACTGGGGGGTGGAGGGCAGTTTTGCGCAGGAGGACAGAGGCTTGCGTCCCTGGGGTCTCAGTCAGGGGGTGGCGGCCAGCGAAGTCCGAGGGGGAACCGCCCCATTCTCCCGCCAGCTCGGGGCGCCTGACCCCCTTCTGACGAGTGAAGGCCGAGGCGAGCAACTCACACATGGGGGCAAGATAACACTTGGCGTGCGCAATGCACAATTCTCTCCTCATCCAACCCCTCCAAGAGCATGCAATGATTTTCCCTCCCGTGCACATGTCCTGCCATTCCTTGAACCGATGTCCCAAACGGCAAGGATGTGGACCCCCGCGAAGTGTCTTGTCCTTCCTGGCCTGGGCTCCAAACACGCACTGCGAAATGTGGACCGTCCGCACTCCTAAGAGTGCCGTGAATCGCTGGATGTCGAGCAACTTCCAAGATGTTGGGGGGAGATTTATGGGCCCTAAGGGCGCGCGCAAAATCGAGACCGATGGATGCTCCATGACCGTGCTCGGGGATCGTCTGCCCCGACGCGGGTCAATCCAGCCCGGGTCTATCGAACCTTTCAGGATCCTGCAAGATTCTGCACCCAAACCCGGGTCAACGCGAAGGATCCTGCAACATCCTGCAGGATCCTGCACCCAAACCAATGTCAGTGCGAGCCTGGCCCTGCAAGATCCTGCAAGATCGGGCGCTCTGGCTGACCCCCGTTAGCATTGACCCCCGTCTCAGAACTCCATGACCGTGCTCCTCTTCCTGCTCCTCTGGGGGGTTCCAAGCACCTCCGTCCTAAGGGTAGCCTGGGACGGTCTCACCACCCCCGCGCCGCCGGGCGGCCCCCGAGGACCTGTGGAGGCCAGCCGGGGCGGTCCCTCGGGGCTGTCTGTGCGCGGTCCCAACGCCTCGCCGAGGCGCGTGCCGATCTCTCCCTCGGCCCACCGTCTCGCCGAGTCTCCTCTGGGCCGCCGCTCCACTCGCCGAGCCACTCCTGCTCCTCCTCCTCCTCCTCCTCCTCCTCCTCCTCTCCTCCTCGATGAGAAGGATCAGATCAGACACCTGAAAAGGCTTGGCTCCAGATCTTGACTGAACGAGGCGCCCTAGGACCGACTTAACAGCCGCGAGTTTCGGACCACCAGTCCGCCCTGAGTTTCCAGGGTATCGCAACCCGAGACAAACCACTGCAATAATCTCATCCATGGAATCCTAATGAGAGGGCAGCAGATTCGACGAAGGGGAGGGGGAGGAGGAGGACTCCCGCCCCCGCCATGGCCTCCGCGCCCGTTGCGAGCCTCTGTTGGGCCCACCGCCTCTCGCCGCGCGTCCCCTCGTGGACCCCCGCCCCCGTTCGCCTCCTCCTCCCCCTCCTCGACGAGGAGGGGGGGGTAGGGGGAGGAGATAGAAAGGGGGCGAGGGTGAGGACGAGAAGGCAGACAGAGGAGGATGACGAGGAGGAGAAGAGGGAGTCAGGAGAATCAGGAGGAGGGATGGTGAGAGGAGGAGGAGGAGGAGGAGGAGGAGGAGGAGGAGGAGGAGGAGGAGGAGGAGGAGGAGGAGGAGGAAGGAGGAGGAGGAGGAGGAGGACGAGGAGGAGGATGATGATGAGGAGGAGGGGGCGGGACGAGGGGGGAGGAGGGCCCCCCCCCTCCCCCTCCCGAAGGCGCGCGCGCGCGCTGGGCGTGGCGGTTCCTGCAGCGTCGCGTGCGACTGCGCGCAGCCGGAGCACGAGCCCTGCAGCCGCAGGTAGAGGCTGCCGTCGGCCTGCCGCGCGGCGATGGGGCGCCGCCGCCGCTGCGGGGAGGCGGCAAGCGAGCTCCAGGGGGGTGCTGTGGTCACAGTCAACCCGTATAACTTAATAAGGGCGCACGATAAGGATGCCAGGGACTTGTTCCCTCCTCTTTCTCCTCCTTCCCACCCCTCCTCCTCCTCCTCCTTCTCCTCCTCCTCCTCCTCCTCCTCATCCCTCCCTCAGGCAGTATAAGCCGCAGCGAAAGGAGACATCAGACGAGAAAATTCGACCGATGCACCCCTTCCTCCTCCTCCTGCCACTCCTCCTCCTCCTCCCCCTGCACCCCCCCGTCCCTTTCATCTTCGTCCTCTTCAGGGTCGGCGGTACCAGCCGTAAGGCCTTCGCAATAAGGACGCACGATAACGATGCAAGGTCCTTGGAAGGCCATGTCGACACTTCGCGAGCGGGGCGCGGCCAGCGAAAGTGGCCAAGGATGGGCCGAAGGGGAAGGATGCAGGGGTAACTTTGGGAAGTTGCGCATCTTTGCTAGGCGGGTTGACTGTAGGCCTCGCTTGAGGGAGTTGCGCGAAGCAGCCAACGCTCGAGCGGCATCGGATCGGATCGCCTGTGCGGGCATGCGTCCGGGTCCCTTAAGGGCGAGGCGGGTGAGGCCATGGCCTCGCATGAGGGGCAGCGCGCGTCGGAGGCTTGCTCAGGATAATGCGTACCTCACATGTTGATGTTCCAATTGTTCCCACCCCTCTGTTGTAATCCGATGTAGTGACGTAGTTTCGTTGAAGTCGTAGTGTCTCTGGCATAAACCTGTCGGAAAATCCCGTGGATGTCATCGTCCTTTCTGTAACCGCGAAGCCCAAGCCAAACACGAACGAGTTGAACGCCTCGGAATTCCAATCCAGTCACATCCTTCGGATACTACTCAGGGCGCAAATACACGCGCAGCCGAAAACACATACGCTGGAGGTCGATTGACGGTGGAAACGGGAAATCGGAGGGTAGAAATTCGAGGTCGGGATGTTGTGCTGGTGGAGGGTGGAGGTCGATTGGTGGAGGTAGAAGTCGAGAGTCGGATGCTAAAGGTTGGTTGTTGGAATGCTGATTTGGTGGGCGTCGGAAGTCGATGCATAGAGGTGGGAATGGAGAGTGGGATGCTAGATGCTGGAGGTCGGAATGCGGGGCTGTTGGGCGCTGGAGGTCGATAGGTGGAGGTGGATCGAAAGTCAGGTGCTCGACGTTTGTGGTCGGAGCGCTGAGCTGGTGGACGCTGGAGGCCGATTGGTCGAGCTTGAAGTGGAGAGTCGGATGCTGGAGGTTGGAGGTCTTAATGTTGAGCTGGTGATCGTTGGAGGTCGATATGTGGAAATGGAGGTGGAGAGTCGGGTGCTGGAGATTGCAAGTCGGAGTGTTGACATGGTGGACGCTGGAGGTCGATTAGTGGAGAGGAACATGGAAAGTTAGATGCTGGAGGTTGGAGGTTGGAATGCTGAACTGGTGGAGGTTGGGAGGTCAATCGGTGGAGGTGGAAGCAGACAGTCGCATGCTGGAGGTTGGAGGTCGTAATGTTGAGCTGGTGAACGTTGCAAGTCGATCGGTGGAATTTAAAGTGGAGAGTCGGATGCTAGGGATTGGAGGTCGGAGTGCTGAGCTGGTGGACGCTGGAGGTCGATCGGTGGAGGTAGAAGTGAAGAGTCGTATGCTAGAGGTTGGAGGTCGTAGTGTTGAGTTGATGGACGCTGGAGGTCGATAGGTGGATGTGGAAGTGGAAGTCGGTCGCTGGAAGTTGGAGGTCGTAATGTTGAACTAGTGGAGATAGGGAAGTCGATCGGTGGAGGTGGAGGTGAAGAGTCGTATGCTAGAGGTTGGAGGTCGTAATGTTGAGTTGAAGGACGCTGGAGGTCGATAAATGGATGCGGAAATGGAGAGTCGGATGCTGGAGATTTTTGCACGGCCGGTATTAAGTAACATGTGAGCGTTCTTCTGCCACTCAGGAATGCACGCAGCTGTCGCAACATGATGCAAACGTATGCAATACACGAACGGCTGGCGTGCCAAAGCTGCCTGCTTGTGCCAGAAGTGCTTGAACCAAACTGCCTGCTTGTGCCTGCTGTGAGAATTGGATGCTGGAGATTGTAAGTCGGAGTGCTGAACTGGTGTGCGCTGGAGGTCGATTGGTGGAGCTGGAAGTGGAGAGTCGGATGTTAGAGGTTGGAGGTCACAGTGTTGAGCTGATGGGCATTGGAGGTCGATCGGTGGAGGTGGGGGTGGAATGTCGGATGCTGCATGTTGGTGGTTGGAATGGTGACCCGGTGGGCGCTGGAGGTCGATGGGTGGAGGTGGAAGTGGAAAGTCGGATGCTAGAGGCTGGAGGTCGTAATGTTGAGCTGGTGGAGGTTGGGAGGTCGAAAAATTGAAGTGGAAGCGGGGAGTCGAACGCTAGGGGCTGGAGGTCGGAATGCTGAACTGGTGGGCGCTGGAGGTTGACAGGTGGAGATGGAAGTGGGGGAGTGGGGTGCTGGGGGGCGGAGGTCGGAAGGCCGAGCTGGATGTGAAAGTTGAGGCTGGTCCTGGTGAGGCAATCCTGCTGCTGCTAGATGTGTCTGTGTCCTCGCGTGAGAACTTGCGCCAGCCGGTCGCCTACTCAGGGGCGTGCGTACTTTACAAAATTCTTCTCCAATTGATCTCACTCCTGTGTCGTAGCCGGTTGTAGCCACGTGGTGTCATTGAGGTCGTGGTGCCTTCGCGGCGTCTGGCGTTGGTTGTCTGCGTCGTGGAGCCGGCGGAGAATCCCGCGGATATCATCGTCCCATCTCTTCCACTGCCCTCCATGATGACGCTGTCCAGTCCGGGAAGCGCGAAGGCTCGGGTGCCACTGAAGAACACGTTGTGGCCATTCATGTGGTAATTGCTTCGCAGCGCGGGCTGCGCATCTCCATGCCGTCTGTTTTTACGTTGTCACCCAATCGTGTAGCGTATATTTTTGCATGGGGGCCTCCACTTGTCGAGTCGCTCGCTTGATGTATTCAACCCATGGCTCCAAACCATCGTTTCTTGGCTGGTTGTCCTGGCTGTCGTCGGTATTGTCGTGATCCGCGTCGTCGGTTTCGTTGCTCAAGTGGGCGGTCGGTGGGTTACTGTCTACATCTTCTCCGTCGGTGCTGTTTGTGCCCGATACTAAAACTGGCGTCGAGGGTGGCTCTTGTGGGCTGGTCGCGCCGGGCGTTGGTCTGACGTCGGTGTTTCGTCGTCGAGGAGTGCAGATAACCATGCGTTGCATGCGCCGTTGTGTGCGTTGTAGCTGCTGTCGCAAAGGCTCACTCAACGTCCAAGTACCTGCGCCATACAGGACAATCGGCGTGACCGCGCCGTCAAAAAGACGGAGTCGTTGTTTCGGCGGATAATGTTTTCCAATGAAACTTGCCCACCCTGCCCTTCCTGCCTTCAGGCGGTTCTTTACCTCTGTGGCACTTGTGTCGTCGAAGCTGATGCGCTGACCCAGATGCTTCACTGAACCAGAGTATGGTAAGATCTCGATGTCGAGGCCATGGATCGCCATTTTGCGTTGACGTGCCCTCCCCGTGCGTTCTGACAAACTGGACAGGATCCTCGCTTTGTCGGGATGTATATGAAGTCCATGCGTCCGTGCTGCTGCGGCAGTGTCCTTTAGCCTAGTGGCGAGGCGAGGGAGCGTCCGACTCATGAGGAGAACGTCGTCAGCGAAGCGAAGGTTCGTGAAGCAGCATTCTGGTGAGAATCCAAGTTGGACTCCCTGGGTGCGTTTTTGCCATTTGGTGACGAGCGATCTCTTTATGTATTCAAGAAGCGAAAAAAGAGCAGTGAGCTGAGCGGGTCACCCTCTTTCGTGCCTCTCAGTAGATGAAATGGGCGGCTGGCTGAGTCTGTTTGTACTGTCGCTGCTTGCTCAGAGTAGAGCCGCTTTAACAGGTGGGTGTAGTCTGCTATGATGCCCTGGCTTCCAAGTGCCGCCCAGAGACTTTCGTGCTCCACAGTGTCGCATGCTTTCTTGAAGCCGAGTGCTGCGATCCAAAGGGGCTGGTTCCACTCGCGTGTTCTTTCCCAGAGAATGTGGAACGTGAGCAAATAGGCTTGCGTGGATCGCCCAGGGCGGAAGCCTGCTTGGTCAAGAGGTTGCTGCTTGTCCAACTGCGGCTGCAGTCTGATGTACAAACATTTGCAGAGGAGCTGGTATAATGGGGATATGCTGCAAATTGGGAGGTATTTCTGAGGTTGTGTAAGGTCGCCTGTTTTGGGAATGACTGTGATGACCGTCTGTCGCCAACTTTGCGGGGTTGGTGCATCTGGTAGGAGAGTGGTGTTGTAGAGCAGCAGGATAGCTTGCTTCAATTCCGGCGGCGCCTGTTTCAACATTTCCGCCCTGATTCCGCTCTGGTCTGGTGCTTTGCCACGCTTGAGGGTGGTTAGTGCTTTGTCTAGTTCTTGCGGTGTAAACGGTGGTATGGTGTCGCCGTGGTGGTCCAGTGACGCGGCTGGTCGAGTGGAGTGGTACAGCTGCTCGTAGAAGTCCGCGAAGACGTTTGCAATGGACTCCTTGCCTGTTTGCATATTTCCATCTGCGCCACGCATTCCTGTGATGAGCGTGCGCCTCCGTCTCGATTTGATCGCAGTGATTCGTTTCAGCCCTCGGTATTCGCCCAAGAGTTTACCAATCTGTGTTCGTCTTGTAGCCCGTTTGTTGCGTCGGATCTCTTGTCGGATTTGCTTGCTGATTTGCTGTCGCGCGTGCGTGTCATGGTTGGGTGTGCTTTGTCTTATGTTTATGAGTTCTTGCAGGTGTGTCTGGGTCTGGGGGTGTGGTTGCAGTCGGTTGGGTGTTTTTTTGCTGGCCGATGCTGCTTCCACTATTGTTTTTTGGATATGCTCGTTGAGCTCCTCTGGATTCGCGGTAGGTCTGCAGTCGTGAATTTGTCCGTGACTGTCACAATGTACATGCCGGTGTCTATGTCATTCCATCCGCAAATGATGGCGCTTCGTGGTGGTCTCGTTTGTTTCCGCTTGTCGGCCGGACGTCGTGTCAAACAAAACTGCGCGAACACCGCTTTATGGTCCGACCCCAAATTCAGCATGTTGTTTGCCTCTGCGTTACGACCGCATCGGAACAAACGTCTAGAGGTCAAAATGTAATCGATCTGCTCCTCGGTGCCATTGTTGTGCGTGTACGTCGTCAGCTTCGGTACCTGCTTGCGGAAAAATTTGTTGACAGCAACAAGGCGCTCCTTGGATGCCCACGCTCGTAGCCAAGCTCCTCTCGAGTCGCATTGCCCGTACGTGTGGTTGCCAATGTGCCTGGAATCGAACGTTGGGCCGTCGTTGAACTGATCGTCGACGTCGTCGTGCGTTGGCGGGGCTGCCTCTAGATACCCAACTTGTGCGTTGAAGTCGCCTGCTAAGACTGTGTTGTACTTCTGGTTGCGCGCTTCAGCGTGCAATGCAGATATGAGCGTGTACATGTTCTGAACGTGGTGGTCGGAGTACCCCGTGTGCGGAAAATACGCGGCAACCAACGTAAGCTTGACAGAGCCTCGTCGTATGTGCAGCGTTGCCAGTCTTGGGCTTATAGCTTGGAAATTCTGGATGTGCTTCTTCCATCGTTTGTGCACCAGCATCCCGACTCCGTGGATTGGTTGCTCATGGCCAGAGCCTGCAAACATATGGCCACTGGTAGTTTCCCATATCTCTGAATTCGTTGTCCTCCAAATCTCGTTGAACAATATCATGTCCCAATGTGTCGTGTGTAACTCGCTGATGGCCTCATCTATGCGGTCGTCGTTCAATGACCGTGCGTTCTCGTGTATGATCGTAAGACTGCTACATGTATCTTGAGCTGTACTGGAAGTGGATTGCTGCGGACGATGGGAACCGGAACCTGGTGGTTGGAGGTCGACCGGTTGAGGCTGCGAGTCGGTGGGCGTAGGTCGAGCGCTAGAGGCGGATGAGGCAGGAAGTTGGGAGACGGATTTTTTGTTGGAGGTCGATTGGTTGGGTCGCCCAAGCCTGGCTGGAATCGGATCTCGCGCGTCGTTGCTGAAGAATGCAAAACGGAACGTCGCCGGACACTCCGTCGTATGCGTTTCGTCCTCCTCCTGTTCCTCCCCATGTTGGACGCTGGAGGTTGGAATGCTGAGTTAGTGGGCGCTGGAGGTCGATTGGTGGGGGTGAACCGGCAGAGTCGGATACTAGAGGCTGGAGTTCAGAATGCTGAGGTGGACGCTGGGAAACGGTAGATGGAGAAGGAGGTTGAGAGTCAGATGCTCGAGGTTGGAGGTCGGAGTCCTGGACTGGTGGACGCTGGAAGTCAATGGGTGGAGGTGGGAACGGGGGGTCGGATGCTAGAAGCTGGAGGTCGGAATACTGTATTGGTGGACGCTGGGAATCGATAGATGGAGGTGGAAGTGGAAAGTCGGATGCTGCATGCTGGACATCGGAATGCTGAAATGGTGGACGCTGGAGGTCAATGGGTGGAGGTGGAAATGGTGGGTCGGATGCTGGAGGCTGGAGGTCGGAGTGCTGAACTGGTGGGCGCTGAGAATCGAGAGATGGAGGTGGAAGTGGAAAGTCGGATGCTAGAGGCTGGAGGTCGGAATGCTGAGATGGTGGACGCTGAGAATCGACAGATTGAGGTGGAAATGGAGAGTCGGATGCTAGAGGCTGGAGGTCGGAATGCTGACATGGTGGACGTTGAGAGTCGAAAGATGGAGGTGGAAGTGGAAAGTCGGATGCTGGAGTCTCGGGGTCGGAATGCTGAGCTGGTGGGTTCTGAAGGTCAATGGGTGGAGGTGGAAGTTTAGAGTCGGATGACAGAAGCTGGGGGTCGATATGCTGAGCCGCGGCATCGATGATGCGGCTGCCCTCCCGTGGCTGTTGATGCAAGTGGTGCGCAGGCCCCACGGAGGCTCCCGCGCGGCCTCAGAAGGCTAACCAGGAGGCACCCCAAGTACCCCTCATCGGATAAACCTGAGACTCGAGCTCGGAGGACTCGAGTTGGCCTTGCGAAGTCGTCTGACAAAAACGACGAGACCCAATCTGATATTTGACGCGAACTTTCGCCGCAAACATCCCACGAGAAGAACTGGACCGTCAAAACCCAGGATGTGCCCGTCAAAAAGCGCCGGCAAACCCGAATTGCGGTGAACTCGAGTCTTACGTTTCCCCGATCTTGTCAACAACCTCGGCAGGCTGGCGGGATGGGCCGAAAGCCACCAGATCTGCTGGCCCCCGTCGACTGCCACAAGAATGGTCGGCGTGCAAGCGTTCAGACTATTTTTTTTTGTCCCTCTTACAAGTTACCACTGGCCCTATCGCGGCACCCCCCACCCCGCCTACAAGGTCTTCAATCGCCGCTCCGCCCAATATCCCAAAGCGTCTTCAAAATGGTCTTGGCCGCCATGAAATCGGCCCAAGATGGCCCGAATGGCCTCCAAGTTGGCTCTGTCCGGGGGCCTCCAAGACAGCCCTAAGACGGCTTCAAGTGGCCTGAGGAGGCCTCCACAAGGCTCCTAAGAAGGCCTCCGAGAGACAAATCAATATTGGATAACTAGCTCATGGCTTTTTAGTGTTGCACGTCTCAAGAGCGTCAAGGAAGGCCCCAACATGCCCCCAATGCCAGCTCAAGATGGCCCAGAAAAGCCCCAAGCGGACCTCGAGTCCCCAAGACGGCCCAACCCATGGAGGCTCCCAGACGGCACCCGAAGGCGCCAGGTGGCCTAGGAGCGCCCTAAGACAGCCCAAGAGGGCCCCAAGACGGCTATAGAAGGTCCAAGCGGCCCCGAAGGTAACCCCTATGACGGTCCCTCCCCAATCTCCCCCCCCAATGGTTTCCCCAAGAGCTGGGGGGGGGGACACGCAGCCCACGAGTTTGGCCGCACTTCCGCTCGGCATGTCACGGCACATACGTCTCCACGAGGCAGGGGGTGGCGGTGACTCGCTGGAGGCGTTTTCGGTAAGCAGGAAGGGTGCGAGAAGGACGCGGAGGGGGGAGGAGCAGGAGGCGGGAGGCAGGTGAAGGGGGGAGCATCCTGCTCCTGCTGCTTCTCCTCTTCCTCCCCTCCCCCATCTCTCGTCCTTCATCACAAGATGAATCAGATGAATCATCAACCTTCCTCCTCTCGAGCCCTCCAAAGCTGCCCTGGGCCCTTCTGACTGAAGGCCGTCCGCAGAAGAGCACTTCTCCTGGGGCCTCCTCTCTCGAAGCTCTGCTGCTGCCTCGGGCTCCTCTACAGGTGCCGCAGCCCCTCCGGAGGAGGCCCCTCGGAGAGCATTGCCCCCCTGGCCTTCTCCGACGCCCCCTCCCCTCGCGCCGCTCCCTCCTTTCTGCGCGCCTCTGGCCAGCGGGCGTGGGGGGGAGGGCGGTGGTTGAAGCCTGATCGAACCGCTCGAAGGCGATGTCCCCGCCGTCCTTGCCAGGAGTGACAGGGAACCCTCCCTCTCTCTCGCTCTCCCTCATTGCCTCTCCTCTTTCCTTCGCTCCCCGCAGGTCGCCACCCTCTCTCACCCTACCCCTCCTTCCACTTCCCTTTTATCCATCCCCCTGTTCTCCCTCCCTGCGTCCTCCGAAATTCGAACTCCAAGGCCGCGCGAATAAACAAGCAAAGAAAGCGCAAGCGTTTATGAGAAAATCCGCCGACCCTGTCGGCGTGTGCGAGACGCTTTCGTTCGCGTGGTCGCCGCCATCCCTCCTGCTGCAATCCACTCCAGCCACTACGCCACAGAACATCGTTCACATGGAGGTGAAGGCGAAGCCTTTCCCTTGGATCCCTTGCCGGGGCGGGGGGGGGTCCCCGGGGGTGGTCCGGGGGGTGGTCCCGGGGGGTGGTCCCAGGGGTTGTCCCGGGGGTTATGTGATTGTTTCGTTACTAGGGGCCCCCACTCCAACAGCTCCCCTTCTTTCTCCGAGGTGAAGGCGAAGCCCTTCCCTTGGATCCCTTCCCGGGGCTGGGGTGGGGGTCCCGGGGGGGGTCCTGGGTGGTCCTGGGGGTAATTAGTCCCAGGGGGGTCCCGGGGGTTATGTGATTGTCCACTCCTTCTCCTTATCTCCTCCCCCCTCCCCCGCGCAAAGGATCCGGGGGTGGCCGCTGGACGGCTATCGGGCGTGCTGCCATTGTTTTGCGACTTCGCGCGGCGGCTCTTGCTCCTGCTCCTCCTGCTCCTCCTTCTCCTTTTCCCCCGGTTCCTTTTCCTCTTCCTCCTCCTCCTTCTCTCCTCTTCCTCCACCTCTTCCTTCTCCTCCTCCACCTCCTATTCCTCCTGGTGTCCTTTCCCGTGCCCCTGCTCCTTCTCCTCTTTCTCCCTCTTCCTCCTCCTTCTCCTCCTCCAGCTCCCGGTCCTCCTCGTTCTCCCCCTTCCCCTCTTTTGCCTTTGCAGTCCCGGGAAGAGGAACCCGTTCCCTGTCATCTCGTCCTGGAGGAAACCCGGGGGGGAGTCCTGGGGGGAAGTCCCCTTGTAGGACGCAAGCTTTAGTCAGTGTTTCCCGATCACCCGCGTAGGCTTCTCCTCCTGCTGCTCCTCCTCCCTCTCCTTCGGCTCCTGCTTCGCTCCTCCTCCTCATCCTTCTCCTCTTCGCTTCTCTCTCTCTCTCTCTCTCCTCTTCCCGAGCCGATTGCTTCTCCTCCCTTCCTGCCTTGTCCTTCTCCTCCTCCTTCTGGCTCATCTCCTCCTCCTCCTCCTCCTCCTGCTGCTGCTGCTGCTGCTCCTCCTCCTCCTCCTCCTCCTTCGCCCTGTCCTGATCCTACTTCCTCTGCTTCTGCTGCTCCCGCCAAATTCCCCTCCGTCTCCCTCCTCCCCCTCCTCCTCCTCCTCCTCCTCCTCCTCCACCTCGTCCTCCCCTCCATATTCCTTGTTCATTTCTCCTCATTGCCCTCCTCCTTCTCGTCCTCGCCGTCCTCCTGTTTTTCCCCTTCTTGCTCCTCCTTCCTTTGGGAAGCTCTTTCTTTTCGTTCCCTGTCACCGCTGCAGGCGGACAAACGCGGACACGCGGAGCGGCAGAAGGAGAACAAGGAGCAGGAGAAGAACGAAGAGGACGCGAAGGAGAAAAGAGCTGGATCCAGCACGCTCGGACACAGCACGCTCGGAGACAGGAGGTGGATTCACCGAGCTTCCCCTTCCAATGAAAGCGCGCGCGCACTGCGGGCAAACACGCGCGCGCATGCACCCTAATGCTCGAAACCCTCCTCCGCTCCCCCTCCTCCCCTAGAAGTGGTGGCAATGGCAACAAAAAGAGAGGAGACCCACAACCAAGGCACTGGCGGGTCTGACCGATGCGCAGGACATAGAGAGTTCTTACTGCTGTTAATTGTTGAAAAACTGCAGGATGCACCAATCCGCTTAGCGAAAGTCCGAAAGTCTTCGAACGCCAGCACATTAAGGACAGGTGGGGTTGGACGACGTCGCCCCACTCCTCCTCCCACTCCTCCTCCCCTTCTTCATCCTCCTTCTCCTCCTGTTCGCCCTCTTCCTCCTCCTCCTCCTCCTCCTCCTCCTCCTCCTCCTCCTCCCCCGTCCTTCTCCTCAGCCTCATCCTCGATCTGCCCTCCGTCGTCCTCCTCCCCGTCCTCCTCTTCTTCCTCCTCCCCCTCTTCCGCCTCCTCCGCCTCCCATTCTTCGACCTCCTCCTCCTGCTCCTCCTGCTCCTCCTCCTCGCCTGCTCCTGCCACTGCTCCTGCTCCTCCTCCTCCTCCTTCTCCTTCCTCGTCCACCTTCTCCTCCTCCCTTTCCTCCTCCTCCTCTTCCTGCTCCTCCCCCTCCTCCTCCTCCTGCAGCTGCTCCTGCTCCTGCTCCTTCCTCCTCCTCTCCTCCTCCTCCTCCTCCTCCTCCTCCTCCTCCTCTCCTCCTCCTCCTCGTCCTCCGTTTCTTCTCTCCTCCTCCTCTTCCTTCCCCTCCTCCTCCTCCTCCTCCTCCTCCTCCTCCTCCTCCTCCTCCCCTCCTCTTCCTCGTCCCCGTTCTCCCCCTCCCCCTCCCTCCTCCTCCTCCTCCTCGTCCTCCTCGTCGTCGTCCTCCTCCTCCTCCTCCTCCTCCTCCCTCATCCTCCTCCTGCTCCGCCTCCTGCTCCTGCTCGTGCTCCTGCTCCTGCTCCTCCTCTTCATCCTCCTGTTTCTCCTCCTCCTCTTCTCCTCCTCCCCCTCCTCCTCCTCCTCCTCCTCCTCCTCCTGCTCCTCCTCCTCCGCCTCCTCCTCTCCTCCTCCTCCTCCTCTTCCTCTATTCATCCAACCCGTCCGCCCTCCTGATCGTGCACCTCCTCCTTCTCGTCCACGACAACCACCGCCACCTCCTCCTCACACTCACCCCCCCTCCTCTTCTTCCTTCCCCTCCTCCCTCCTCCCTCCCTCCCTCCTCCTCCTCCTCCTCCTCCTCCTCCTCTTCCTCGTCCCCCGTTCTCCCCCTCCCCCTCCCTCCTCCTCCTCCTCCTCCTCCTGCTCCTCCACCTTCTCCTCCTCGTCCTCCTCGTCGTCGTCCTCCTCCTCCTCCTCCTCCTCGTCGTCCTCCTCCTCCTCGCCCTCCTCCTCCCCCCGTCCTCTGCGTGAGCTGCGCTCTCTATGTACTTCTCTGCGCTGCTATGCTGTCTTCGCTCCGCCCAGCAAGCGGACAAATTGTGCCCCCCCTCTGATAGGGCCCAGCCACCCTCAAGGCTGTGTAAACCGACAATCTCCTCCTCCTCCTCCTGTTCCTCCTCCTCCTCCTCCTCATCTTCCTCCGTAGCCATTTTGGCTCAAGTTCCCAACGTTGCTTTCGCGCTGGGAGCTTGTTTGCAGCCAAAGGAGCGGCTCAAAGCTCCTACGCTTTCGGCCTCACAAGGAGGTCACCACCGGTTTGCAGGCGGGGAGCTGAACGCTGCCGCCTGCTGTCTCCGCACCACGGTCCCACGTCATGGACCCAGCACCACATGGCAGGGCGCGATGCCGAGAAGCACGATTGGCAGTGCCGCTATTGTGTGCAGTGCTCTGGCAAGCCTTGGGTCAATCCTGGATGGCGCATGTACTGTTCTGGGAGGGCCAAGGACGGGCGTGGGGGCTTGCACAAGGGCTCCTGCTTTCTCCGTGCTGTCGAGCCCGAGTCCCCGTCGGTCCGCGCCCCATGGCTCCGCCGCGCCAGAGGGGGAGGGCCCGCTATGGGGAGCCAGTCCAAGTACCTCGCAGAGCTGGAGGCCGAAGTTGCGGGGCTTCGACGGCAGCAAGCCCGCACTTCGGCAGCAGGTGCGCAGCCTCAGGTGGAGCTGGGCACCACGAAGCTCGTGGACGATGACGAGGACAAGGCGCTGCAGGCACAGATCGAGGCGTATGAGAGGATGCATGCGGCGTGTGTGGGAGTTGTCGGGATGGACGCCATCGCTGAGCAGCATGCTAAAGCGAAGGCTGAATGTATTGCGTTGCAGCGGTCCAAGCAACCCGTCAGCATCCAGATCAGTCAGCTCTCCACGAAGCTGCAGATCGATAGTTCTAAGCTGGAGAAGCTCACCAAGGCAAGCATGACCAAGAAGCTGGAGCTGGAGAAGCTACAGGAGGAGGTCAATCTTTACTCGGAGAAGGTGGAGGCACAGCGCTGCGCCATTGCCGACCTCGAGGGCCAGTTGCGGGCTCTTGGCAGTGGGGTGGCTAAGCCTCCAGATCATGATTCTGATCGCGACGCAGGGGGGCAATTCAACCTGGAAGTGCTGGACAGAATTCTACAAGCGGCTGGGGTCTCGGGGGAGCTCGCGGCAACCGTCGAGGCGAACCCGCTGGTGGCGCAACTGCATCTACCGATGCGAGCGCGGGATGAGGCCTCGCAAGGCGAGACGCCAGCGGCCAAGCGACCTCGGGCGGAGGACGTGGAGATTGTTGACGAACCTACCTCCCCCGATTTCGACAACTGTGATGTTGGCGTGCTGCGCACTAGCTTGGAGAAGCTCGACTTCCTCGGGGAGTTGCCGAAGGACGAGGCGGACCTTCGCTCCATGGCCAAGAACGTGCATGCAATCAAACACTGGTCGCCGTTCTCTTGGCACTTGCTGTTGTAATATGGTGACTCGTGTGTTGTTTGTAGTCAGCGTGATGACGTGCACGCTGGGAGTATCTCATGGATCGGCGGCAATGGCGTCGGCATCTTCCTTTTCGCAGCAGGCGGCAGTGCCTGCGGCAGTCTCCTCCTCGCTGGCGCTCGATGCAGCTGAGAGAACAACAAAGTCAGGACGCGCACGCGGTTTGCGTGAAGGTAGTGAGGGGGTCGACATCAGGGGCGTGGTCGCCAGGGTTAGCGTATCCAGCGGTGGCCCCCTCGTCGAGTTTTTGGCTGCTGGACCGCCCAGCAGTATCACCGCGGTCCAGGAGCATCATGCTGTTGGGCCAAGACTTGCAACGCTACAGAAGCAAATCAAGGATTTGGGCTACCATGGCATCTGGCAGGAGGCTATTCCTACGGAAGCTGGTGGCACGTCGGGAGGTGTGTGTGTGTGTGTGTGTGATTGCGAAGTCGTATATTTCGGTCACGACAGCTCCCCTTTTCCATGCGGATGTGGCGCCAGGCAGGATGGGTGCTGCACATGTCCACTATGGTCTCAAGAATGGCCTGGTGATGGTCACGGCGTATTTCCATGACTCTGTGGGGCTGGATGAGGACAATGCCTACGTCCAAACACATCTGCAGCATTATCTCGTGATTCTCGACTCGTTGCGCTTGGACTGGGTCTGTCTTGGGGATTTCAACATGGATTCATCGGTACTTATCACAGGGTGGTCGAAGGGCTTCCAAGGGCTGCGCATGGTGCCTCGGCACATCACTTGTATGCAAAGTGCAGGCGCGATCATCGACTCTGGGATCACATGTAGCAATCTGGTCACGCGTATATCGCAGCCGTATGTTGACCAAGATGCAGCTGCTTACCCTCACCTTCCTGTTCATTTTTCTGTCCTGGTCCAAGACGTTGAAGCTTGGGTACGTGCTCTTTGTGAGCCCCGTGGCTGGCGGTCCAGGGCTCCAATGGGATGTGCGCGCTTCCCTC
This sequence comes from Prorocentrum cordatum, assembly GCA_963575745.1. Taxonomy (NCBI): domain Eukaryota; class Dinophyceae; order Prorocentrales; family Prorocentraceae; genus Prorocentrum; species Prorocentrum cordatum. The sequence goes on from CAUYUJ010010169.1 coordinate 113,698, forward strand.
GGTACGTTGAGTGGCAGGTGGCCCTCCGTTGCATGGAAGCTGCGCAGGACCAAGCTGGGCTGCAGCGGGCTTGGGATCAGGTGATCCATGCCATCGAGGGTGGGCTTTCTGACAGGTGGTACCATTCGCCACGTGAACGTGCGTCACATGCAGGACGAGGGCAGCCTGTTGCCTTTTCCTGGTCCAAGCTTGAGTGGAGCCCACCACGGCGACGTACGTATCAGAGCAAGGAGACGGCGGCGTTGCAGGTTGCTGCTAGATGGTTGAAGCATGGACGTCATACATGGCAGCTGTTCTGTGACAGGGCCCAGAAGCTCATGCCGGCTAAAATTATGTGTGCAGTATCGACGGCCCAAACTACACAGTTGGTGCAGCTCGTGGCTGAGTTCCTGCGCTTCTACTATAAGGTGGGTCGGTCGCCATTGATGCCGTTGCTTCCAGCTGAACTACAGGCGTTCCTCAAGCGGCGGATCGAGGTTTGGTTGGATAGTACAGCGGATAAGTGCGCGGAGTTATATATATATATATATATATATACATCTCTCTCTCTCTTTTTCTATAAAAAAAAAACGTGGCGGAGACAGCGAAGCTCCAGTCTGAACGTGAACAGGCCAATGCTTGGAAAAAGTGGGCTCGCGAGTCTCAAACGGGCCAGTATGGCTCACCGGTTTACCCGTGTGCATGTTTCCGGAGAGCTCTCTGAGAGCTATAGGGTTTTAGATTAGAAGCCGGACGGTGGTGGTGCCTGCCAGCAGTTTCTCCACGGCGGTCCAGAATCGTCGCAGAAAGTTGTGTGAGGTCGCAGCGTGTCCGGGAGCGCTTCCGGCGCGCGTCCACGCGTGCCTGCACGCGTGGAAGCGTGCCTGGCAGCGCTTCAGAAGCGCCTCTGGAGAGCTCCCCAGAGCTCTCCAGGAAAGCTTTCCAGAGTGAGTGCCTCTTTGCTCTCCGGGTTTTGGACGCTACCAAGTTATGCAGGAGGTGTTGGACCAAACCACGATGGCGAGTCCGCGCCAGCTGGTCGACAGGGATATGTGCAAGTGGAAGGGTATTTGGACCAAGCATGGGCTCACGCAGTTCCACAAGCCTTCGGATTTCCACACGTGGGACCATCTACCCGAGATGACGGTTCAGTTCCTGCGTTCAGCGTGCCTGAAGTTTAAGGAGACCACGGCAATTGGGCAGGCGAATATATCGCCGCGGGCACTGTGGCAGGTGTCAGATGTTGGGTTCATCGTCATATCGAGGCTGTTTGGCAGGTGCGAGTCTTTAGGGCGCTGGCCAGACACGCGAATATACACTAATTTGGTTAGACTGCCCACAGACGGAGGAGGGTCTCGATTGATTGCGCTGGTCAATTCGCTGGTCGGGCTTTGGGCACGGGCGCGCAGTGTCATATCTAGGCAGTGGATTGTCAGTGCGGATATGAGCGAAGTCTGGGGCGCAGGTGGTGCAGGACGGAGCTCGACGGCTGCTGCATTCGAACGCAACTTGTATGCGGAGACGGCCTCGCTGCTTGGATGGCATGCGGCTACGGCGGCTGTCGACGCTTGGAAGTGCTACGAATCTATCAGTCCTGGTGAGGTGCTCAATGAAGCTCGACATCATGGACTCCCGCTTCGGCTAGTTTGGATGGTGCTTGAGTGCCACCGACAACCGCGTGCACTGAAGGCCTTCGCCTCACGCTCCGAGCCCTTCGTCTCATGGCAAGGGCTCCTTGCAGGCTGTTCCCACTCCACCTCCCTCCTCACCCTCCTCGCGCTGCGTGCGGTGCGCAAGGTTAGGCTGCGTGGAGTCGTGCCGGGAGCTTTGGTGGACGACCTCGCGATGCAGTGGGTGGGGGGGCGGGTCGATGGGGTGGGCGGGGTGAAGAACCTATGGAATGCCCCAGCAAATTTAAGGCGGATGTGATGCAGTTAGGGATTGTGCTGCAAGACTCAGCGTCGGGCAAATCAAGATATGTAGCTGGCAACCGCGCGTTCCGTCAAGCTTCTCACCGCTGGGCGGGGGCGGCTAGACTCGAAGTGAAGCGCATCATGCGCAATCTACGACATGAGCTGTCAGGGCGAGATCGGAGAAGACCGATCACTAGAGCCCGACTGGCCAAACTCAAGATTCGAATGCGTAGGACGTATCCCCTGCGTAAGGCAGTGGGTAACAAAGTTTCGCGACTCTGGAGGGCGGGTTTGCTCCCTGGGGCTAATCATTGCTGTGGAGTGTCGGGCGCTGCCGACGCCGAACTCCGTGGGCTCCGTGCTGCTGCGGGGGCTTTCGTGGGTGCCAAGGGTCGTGGGGGGTCCATTGCGGTCTACCTGGCTACACAGCCCGACCCTTGGTGCGATCCGACGTTCGAGGCTACGCTGGGGCCTTTAAAACACTATGCCCATGTCATGTGGACGCAGACGTTTTCGCTCGGAATGCTCGAGCGGGCTCGGAGGGCCCTGGCGGACAAGCGAGCCGAGACGCTCACGCGGAGGCATGCGTCGGGACCCATGGCGGTCGTTTGCCTGTCTCTGACGAGGGTCGCTTGCTCTATGGAGTCTTCGGTTTGGTGCGTTCTGACCTGGGGGAGGTATTCTCGTTAAGGCAGATCGACCCTCATCATGTGGTGCAGCTGCTGCGCGCAGGCGTTCAGAGGTGGCAGATGCGTAGGATCCAGGCCCATTTTCCTGATTACCCCGACAGTTGCGAGTTGTGGCCCCGCGGGATCCGAGCTTCGATTGGTTCCAACGGGGCCGCGCTCAAGACTGCGACGTCAGCTGGGATCGTCAGATCCTTGTGGGCCAACTCCTGGTGGCTGAAAGATCGATTGCGTGCGGCGGGGTACGTGCCCGACCCAAGGTGTAGGGGGTGCGGTGCCCCATGCGAATCTATCGGCCACCTCCTCTTGGAGTGTCCGTCGCTGCGGGAGACGCTTCTCGATGGAGAAGAGGAGGTGCCGATCTCTGAGACTCAGGTTAAACTTCGACATGTTTTTTTTGGCCTAAGGTCCGATCGGGCGCCGTGGTGTCTCAGATTCGCACAATTTTGAACTCTCGGTGGGCATGCCTTTGCTTCCAAGCCCCCGTCTGCCGCCGCCCCGAGACCCACCGCGTTTCTGGTGGGGTGACTGGACCACCCCCCTAGGCCAGCGAAGCAACTTTGTTTTCACAGACGGCTCGGGGAGGTGGTCCAATCAGCCTGAAATTCGCAGCTGCGGATCGGCGTTTGTCCAGATGTCTGATGCGGGGCTCCCGTTGCGCGCCTACTATGGGCGGCTCGCGGGGCCAAGCCAGACTGTCGGCGAAGCGGAAAGAGTGGCGATGCTGCGTGCTTTGCAAAATCTACTGTCGGTGGAGATTCTGGTCACTGACCTCCTTGGACTGGCCCGCGAAACGTTCGAATGGAGTTCGGTTGCTATTAGCTCAGCAGGCAAGCGTGCGGCTGTCTGGAGGCAGATCCACGCTTTGGTCGAGTCTAGGGGGGGCCCGCCCTGTGGTGCACTGGTGCCCTGCCCATAAGGACCTCGATGAGGCTGTTTGTCTAGGGCCTGAGCAAGCCCCCCGTTTTGCTATGTCCTCGGGAATGCCGGGGCCGACTTTTTTGCTAACTGGGAGCCTCGGGTGATGCTGTCGGGCGAGGGACGGCTGACCTGTATAGACTTGCCCTGAAGGAACCCCAAGAGTTTTCTAAGTATTTGGCCTGGGCTGGGGGGCGTCTCATCGAGCTGGGGCTTTGTTCGTCGGAGTCGCCGTCGGAAGGGGGCCAGAACGAGAGCCCCCCATCCCGAGCTTCGTGTGCCTGTTGTCTCTATTGTGGGGCCTGGTGGCCACCACCTCTGGCACAGCAGGACCAGAGGAGAATGGAGATGTCGCGAGTGCGGCACCTTCATCAGAACCGAGGCTGGCCTCCGCTCTCTGACTGCTGCTGCTGCTGCCCGCTGCCGTCCTACGCCGTTCGACCTTTGGAAAGCGAATCGAGTGTTTGGACGGGGCCCTAATGATTGGGTTCTGGTCGTGTCCGAGGGTGCTCGTGCGGCGCTGGATGCGGCCGACAGGCTGCTTGAGGAGGCTGCCCTGGATCCCGAGGGCTCGGCGGTGGCCCCTGGGGGGCCGGTCGGTGGGGATTCCTGGGCGCTGACCCCCACGGATGCTGAGCCGGGCCTGGCGGAGGCTGCGGGTTCGGCATCGGGTGAGGGGTCGGCTTCGGCGCTCGCTGGGCGGGCCTCGGGGCCTGTGCCGTCGTGCGGTGGGGCCTCTGCGTCCTCCCTGGGACCTCGGGGGTCGGTGTCTCTCTCGGGGGCGGGACCCTGCGGCCTGGGCCCTGGTCTACGACCTCGGCCATCGGATGGCCGAGGTCAACGGCGTGGCGTTCTGTGAACGCTGCGCCTGCCACGTCGGGGAGTCGGGTAAAGTGGTGGCCCTCAAGCGGCCCTGCAAGGGCCCCTCGGACCACCCCCCGACTTCGGCGGTGCAAAGGCACCGTATCAAGAGGATGAGGGAGGGCAAACCACCGCGTTAGTGGTTGCCCGTCAGCCCCTCCCCGTCCCTCCCCGTCCCTCCATTTCAGCTAGCGTTTGCGTTCGGGCGACTTGGACGCATTCCTGCTTGTCTCTCTCTCTCTCTCCTCCTCCTCCGCCTCCTCATCCTCCTCCGCCTCCTCCTCCTCCTCCCCCTCCTCCCCCTGATGGTCCTCCTCCTCCTCCTCCTCCTCCTCCTCCTCCTCCTCGCCCCCCCTCATATTCCTCCCAATCCTCTGGCTGCCCCTCGGCTTTCTCCTCCTCGGCAACATGTTCTCCTTCTCCTCCCAATCCTCCAGCTGCCCCTCGGTCTCCTCCTCCCCGGCCTTCCCCATCCACCTCCTCCTCATCCTTTTCCTTCTCCTCCTCATTCTCTGCCTCCCAATCCTCTTCCTCCTCGTCCTCCTCATCGTCCGCCTCCTCCTCCTCCTCGTCCTCCTCCTTCTCCTCCTACTGGTCGTCAATGTGCTTCAGGGTCGGCGGCATCGGCCGTCAGGCCCTCTCAATACGGGTCGTCAGCAGCAGTGTCAAGGCGGAAGATGTGACTGGAAACGAGGCGTGTGCTCTGCTTGCCGCCAGCCTGTCAGACGGAAACACAGCCCAGCCCAGGGGTGGCTCAACTGGGTCAAGTCCTGCAGAATTGTGTATATATATATACATCACGAGGAAATGCTCGGGGAACCAACGCAACGACCAAGACGTTTCCTGCACTGGCCAGGTCGGCCGCGGAAACGGTGAACACATTGGACACCCACCCACCCACCCAACCCAACCACCCATCCACCCAATCACCCACAGACCCCACCCACCCATCTACACAGCCACACACACAGACACACACAGACCCACAGACACACACAGACACTCCCACACCCACCCACCCACACACCACCCACCCACACACCCACCCCCGCCCCGATCCCCACCCCCCCGCCCCCCACCCCCACCCTCACACACCCACACACTCACACACCCCACACACACACACACACCACACCCCCACTCACCCACACGCCCACACACCCACACACCCACAACCCAAACACCCACACACCCACCCACCCACAGACACCCCCACCCACCCACCCCCACCCCACACCAGCACAGCCCCACGAGCACACACAAGCACACACAGACACACACACACAGACACACACGGTCACACACACAGTCACACACACAGACACACACACACACAAACACACACAGACACACGCAGACACACACAGACACACACACAGACACAGACACAGACACACACACAGACACACACAGACCCACACACACAGAGACACACACAGGCACACAGAGACACAGAGAGACACACAGAAACACAAACACACGCAACGAGCCACGGAGACACACGGAAAGACACAGAGAGACACAGAGACACATAGAGACACACAGAGACACAGCGAGACACAGAGAGACGCAGATAGACACACAACGACACACAGAGACGCAGATAGACACACAGAGAGACACATCGACACATCGAGACACACCGAGACACATAGAGACACACAGACGGACACACACACACACATATACCCACATGGACACGCACACACACAGAAACACACATGCAGACAGACACACACACACACCGACACACACCGACACACACAGACACACACAGACACACACTCAGACACCACAGGCACACAGGCACACACAGCCACACACACAGACACGCTCAGGCACGCACAGACACGCACAGACCCACACACAGACACGCACACACATGCACATAGACACAAACGCAGACACAGACACACAGGCACACCCACGCAGACACACACACAGACACACACACAGCGACACACAGGCACACTCAGACACACACGCACAGAGACACACAGCCACACGCAAACACACACACAAGCACACACAAGCACACACAGACACACACAGAGACTCACACACACAAACGCCCACGCACGCAAGTACGCACGCGCCCACGCGCACACGCTCCTACGCGCACGCGCGCACACGCGCAAACGCGCACACGCGTACACGCGCACACGCGCAACCGCGCACACGTGCACACGCGCAAACGCCCACACGACCACACGCACACACGCGCATACACACGCGCACACACGCACATTCACACACACACACACACGCACACATTCACGCACACACACGCACACGCACACACACGCACACGCAAACGCACACGCTCCCCCCCCCCGCACACACACACACCAATACCCCCCCCCACACATCCCCCCCACCGCACACAGACACACGCACACGCACACAAACACACACAGACACACACGCATACACAGACACACAAGCAAACACACACAGACACACACGCAGGCACACACACACACACACGCAAATACAAACACACAGGCACACACAGGCACACACACAGACACACTCACACACATATACACACACTCGCACACACCCACGCTCGCACACACACACACAAACACACGCACACACATACACGCATGCACGCACACTCACACGCACGCACGCACGCAAGCACGCACACACCCACGCACGCACCCACGGACGCACGCACACACACACACACACGCGCACACACACACACGCACACACGTACACACGCACACACGCAACACACACACGCACACAAACACAAACACACACACACACGCACGCACACACACAAACGCACACACGCGCATGCGCACACATACACACTTTTTGCGTCGGCGGCTGGGCAGAAAGTGACTGCTCCGGCGAACGGGCATCACGCACACACGCACGCAGGCACACACACATGCACACACACACACGCACACGCACATGCATGCGCACGTGCGCACGCACGCACACGCACAGACCACAGACCACACGCACACGCACACGCAGACCACGCGCATTCGCACACGCACACACACACGCACACATACACACGCGAACCTATATATATATATATATATGTATACACACGCACACATACACACACTCGTCAAGAAGGCAGAAAGGGGTCGCCTGTGGCGCAGTGGGTGCAGCTGCGCTACGGCCGATCAGGTCTCAAAGATAATGGGCATTTGAGCATTCGAGCTGAACCCATCGGGAGGGAATGAGCATTAAGCTGAGGATGCTGCGCAGGGCGAAAACCTGGCAGGTCCAAGTTGCTCGGAGGGCACGGCGCAGAGACGCGCGAAAAAGAGACAGAGGGGGCGTCCCGAGTGAGGGCCACGCCGAACAACATAGAGAGACGCTGCCTGGGGAGTGACCCTCCAGCCCAGGCAACGTCTGGCGTAGACTGTCGTACTCTCCTTTGAAGGAAAGCGTTAGAAGGGGGCCAGCTCAAAGAAACGGAAGTCTGCGTGCCAACTCCGGTAACCGGAACGGTCCCCTAGAGGGCAAACCGTGCGCTGAGCATGTCGGAACATGAACGTCGGCAGCGAGCGCACGCAGGAAAATACGATTAAGAAATCCTGTGGTGTGCAGGTTTTCAGTCAGAGAAACCCTGCCTGCTAAGGAAAGCGAGAGGAGGAGGAGGAGGAGGAGGAGGAGGAGGAGGAGGAGGAGGAGGAGGAGGAGGAGAGGAGGAGGAGGAGGAGGAGGAGGAGGAGGAGAGGAGGAGGAGGAGGAGGAGGAGGAGGAGAGAGGAGGGAGGAGGAGGAGGAGGAGGAGGAGGAGGAGGAGGAGGGAGGAGGAGGAGGAGGGGGAGGAGGAGGAGGAGGAGGAGGAGGAGGAGGAGGAGGAGGAGGACGAGGATGATGATGATGATGAGGAGGAGGAGGAGGAGAAGGAGGAGGAGGAAGGAAGGAGGAGGAACAACATCTAAATATCAAAGACATGCATCACTGCACTCGCCAACGGAAGCGCGGTCTACCTGGTCGACGACCGGCCGAGCAGCGATGCCCAGAGCGCCAGTGGCGTAGTCGGTAATTCGATGTGTCTGCGTTGTCGTTCGCCACCCTGGCGGCGAGGTTCTCCTTCCTTTTAGGCTGCGTGCGCAGATGCGCGCCGCCCGTAATCTACCCGCGTTCCTTCGTCGCCCCTTGGGGCGCGAAATATCTTCCGTACCATAGTCCGCCAAGTCGTCTGCAACATCCGGCGACTATGCACGTTGAGCGTCCAGCACTCGCATCCGTACTTCGACATTGGCGTGACCACTACATCAAATCGTTATAATCTGCACCGAAGCGGGTAGGATCTTGAACGGATTCGTGATAACTTCCCACGCAAAAGGCGCCGCCCCAAATGCTTCTCGTACTTCGCCGGTGGGGCAACGTCTATGTCGGCTCCTTCAATTTTGATGCATATTGGAAGATTCAGGCTGGCGCTCGTAAGTATCTTCGTCTTTCCCATGGGCACAACGAGCCCATATTTGGTTGCCTCTTTCTTCAAGCCCGCAAGCATTTTGGAAACGTCCGTCTTGTTCACAGCTACCAACACAACGGCGTCTGCGAGCCGGAGATTCGTTAAACAGTCTTCTGGCTTATCCACCACCACTACGTAATAGCATCCTCGTCTCCGCTGATTGAGGCCAGTCCACCTTTTCTTGAGGTTCCGAAAGCAAACTTCCATCGCGGCAATGAATATCAATGCGTTAATATGATCTCCCTGTCTGACTCCACGGCTTAGTGCAAAACTTCGTGATGTACCCCCAGCCTGGACCGATGCAGTTTGATGCCGGTACAGCTTCTGGAGCAGCGCGATATAGTCTTCATCAACATTAAGGACACGAGAAACTTCCCATAGGCTCGAATGCTCAACCGTACCGAACGCCTTCTCGAAGTCAGCCAGTCCAAGCCGTAGGTCCTGAGTCCACTCTGCACAACCCTCCAACAGCAAGGTGATTGACAGCATGTGGTCGGTCGTTGAATACCCCTTGCTGTACGCCGCTTGGTCCGGCGACTGTTGCGGGACGATCTTCGCTTGCAAGCGGTCGCAAAGTATCCGCGCAAAAAAGCTTATGCAGAACAGGTAATATTGCGATTGGGCGGTAATTATTAGGGTATCGAGCGTCGCCCTTTTTGAACAACACCACCAAGCGTGTCCTCTTCCAATTATCTGGAACATCCGCGCCAGGCTGCAGAACGTCGTTGAACAGTCACAAAATGATTTCTCGGAAATGCTGCCCGCTATATTTGAGCATCTCTGCAACCACCCCCGATCCGTCGCAACGTCGACCACGCTTCACATGAGATGAAGCTCCCTCCAACTCCGCCATCGTGAAGTCTGGAACGGGTGCGGCCCTGAGAACACCACCATTAACTGGGCGCTGTGCTGTGTACAACTTCTCGTAGATAGTTCGCGAAGACTTCTGTGATGCCGTCTTTCGACACATGTTCCCCTCGCTTATGGTGTTCGCTATATGTGTCTTCTGCTGCGGGCGCCCTGCAAATGAAATGGATGAGAAGCCGCGGAAATCTCCGAGGATTGACTGGATTATTTCTTTCTTCTCCTCCTTGAGCCTGAGGGTGACCAGCTTCTTGATGCGTTTGCTGAGGTCTTCCCTGCGATGCTTCTTCTCTGAAGGAGTCAAGTCGCATTGTCGCCTGAGGTGCCGGCGCTGGCGGATCAAATCGTCGATCTCTCCATTTCTCGCACGCCGTGGCATCAACTTCATCTTGTTTGGCAACGCAGTCAAGAGGGCATTCACCATCGTCGACTGTAGTTCGTTCGCGCCGCTCCCCACGAGGCCGGCGTCCAGTTTAGCAGCGTACTTCTTCTTATTTACCTCTGGTCCCCATTTCGGTCTTCTTGTCTACCTCTGCTCCCCATCTCTGGTCCCTTTGGCTTAGCCTTGAATCAACGATGCATCGCCGATAGATCAGCGATAGGCCCACGACCACACACCGCGACCCCCGCCACCGCCCGCTCCCCGCTCTCCCGAGCGGGCCCGGGGCCTGCTGGATGCTGGGCCTCACCCGCTCGTCCAGCAGCTCCAGTATGCGGGCCTTTCGGCCAGGTCCTCCTCGCTTTCCTCCTCGGCCAGTCCTCCTCGCTCTCCTCCTCCTCGACGTTCTTTTCGTCCTGTACTCCTGGACGTCCTCGTCCTGTCCTCCCTTCCCGCCCTTTCCCCTTCCCCCCTTCGTGCCCTATCTCCTCCATCCCCCTCCAACCCTGACTCGACATCACGGCCTGAGCCATCAGGGGGCCCATCAGTATGTCTTTCAACAGAAGAGGCTCCGCAACAGAACGGTGATAATGTCAAGTCGGATCCGGGCGCCCTGATGCCAAGTGAGGCCCCTAGGAGACTGGGAGGCCCTGGAAGCCTCTGGGAAGCCTAGAGGCCCCTGCGACGCATCCGGGCAGCTCTATGGACGCTCTTGTAGGAGCCCCAGAGCGCAGAAGCCTCTGGGAGGACTGTGGAGGCTTCCTGGAAGCCCTGCTGGTCGCCCACTGATGCCTCCTTCCATCCTTAGACAGGCAGCAGGGCCTCAACGTATTGAGACAAAAACGAAAGCACAGAAACCTAACGACTAGTAACTTCCTCACCTTTCTATTTGTTCATCTCCTCATCTCGCAAGCACGTGTCCCGCACAGACGTCCGAAACGCTCCTGGAGTCTCGCACCTGTGGATTTCTGCGAGCGCAGCCCCGATCTGGCCTTTATCGCCTTGTTTGGCGTCGGACGCCGCTGGGGATCAGCAGCCGAATTGATCGGAGCTCTGCGAGCTTCCTCCCCTCTCCTCCTGGCCACCTCTGCAGCAGGGTTGAAACCTGCCCACAGGCAAGGGCACCTCTTCCATTTGGATGGGGGACCCTCGACTGCGCATACGGGAAGTCACTACCCCACTTTCCCCCTCCTCCTCCTCCTCCTCCTCCTCCTCCTCCCTCCTCCTCCCTCCTCCTCTTCCTCCTCCTCCGCCTCCTCCTCCTCCCTCTTCCTTCCTTCTCCTCCCTCCTCCTCCCTCCTCCCTCCTCCCTCTCCCGTCCCCTCTCCCCTCGCTCGCCCTCGCCCTCGACCGCGCTCTCCTCCTCCTTCTCCTCCTCCTCCTCCTCCCTCCTCCTCCTCCTCCTCCCTCCCTCCCTCCCTCCCTCCCTCCCTCCCTCCCTCCCTCCCTCCCTCCCTCCCTCCCTCCCTCCCTCCCTCCCTCCCTCCCTCCCTCCCTCCCTCCCTCCTCCCTCCCTCCCTCCCTCCCTCCCTCCTCCCTCCTCCCTCCCTCCCTCCCTCCCCTCCCTCCCTCCCTCCCTCCCTCCCTCCCTCCCTCCCTCCCTCCTCTCCTCCCTCCCTCCTCCTCCTCCTCCTCCTCCTCCTCCTCCTCCTCTCCTCCTCCTCCTCCTCCTCCTCCTCCTCCTCCTCCCTCCTCCTCTCCCCTCCTCCTCCTCCTCCTCCTCCTCCTCCTTCTCCTCCTCCTCCTCCTCCTCCTCCTCCTCCTCCTCCGCCTCCTCCTCCTCCTCCCTCCCTCCTCCCTCCTCCTCCCTCCTCCTCCCTCCTCCTCCTCCTCCTCCCTCCTCCCTCCTCCCTCCTCCCTCTCCTCCCTCCTCCCTCCTCCCTCCTCCTCTCCCTCCTCCCTCCCCTCCTCCTCCTCCCTCCTCCCTCCTCCCTCCTCCCTCCTCCTCCTCCTCCTCCTCCTCCTCCTCCTCCCTCCTCCCTCCCCCTCCTCCTCCTCCCTCCTCCTCCTCCTCCTCCTCCTCCTCCTCCTCCTCCTCCTCCTCCTCCTCCTCCTCCTCCTCCTCCTCCTCCTCCCCCTCCTCCTCCTCCCCCTCTTCCTCCCCCCTCCTCCTCCTCCTCCTCCTCCTCCTCCTCCTCCTCCTCCTCCTCCTCCTCTCCTCCTCCTCCTCCTCCTCCTCCGCCTCCCCTCCCCCTCCTCCCAGCATCCCGCCAGGCCCACGGCGCGCCGTTCGTCCTCCGTGCAGAAGAAGGCAGCGGGGGGGGGGGGGGGGGCGGGCGCCACAGCGCCTCGAGGCTGCCGGGGGCCGCCGCCTGCGGGCCACGCCGCCCCGCGCCCCTCCCGCTCGGGCCCTCCGCGCCTCCTCGCCGCCACGCCCTGCCGCCCCCCGGGGGTCCCGGGCGTGCGGGGAGGCTGGCCGTCCAGGCCGGCTGGGCTGGCCGTCCGCCGAGCGGGTGCGGCCTCTCTCTCTCTCTCCCTCTTTCTCTCACTCGCTCGCTCGCTCGCTCTCCCTCTCTCCAGCCTTTCCCTGTCTTTCCTCCCTCTCCAGCCTTTCTCTGTCTCTCTCCCTCTCTCTTTATTTCTGTGTGTGTGTGTGTCTCTCTCTCTCTATCTTTTCTCTGTCTCTTTATTATCTTCTGTCTGTCTGTCTGTCTGTCTGTCTGTCTGTCTGTCTGTCTGTCTGTCTGTCTGTCTGTCTGTATCTCTCTCTATCTCTCTCTCTTTCTCTGAATAGGTATATGTGTGCACATAAGTAAGCATCTGGAATTCTAATGCACTGCGCCCTAATCCGATCTATTGCAGCATAATCTGCCATATGAGAGTTCACACAAGCATATGTATGGAATATATATATATATATATATACATATATATACACATATATATATATATACATACATGTTCACCCCCTCGCAAGGGCCACCCCCAATCCTCTCTCGCATTCTCCCTTCCCCTCTCCTCCCCTTCCCCCTCTTTATTCCTTCACCCCTTCTCCTCCCGTTCCCCCTCTCTTCCTCCACCTCCCCTCCTCCATCTCCACACCCCTTTGCCATACCTTTTCCCTCTCTTATCCGCACCCGCCTGCTCCTCCGCACCCACTTCCGTCCTCCGTCGTCCTTTCCTCAATGGCAACGAGTCTCTCGCCTGAAGCCTTATCGACCTTGACTTGGAACACACCTCTGCGGCAGGTTCGTGTCGTGCCGACTTCGGCGTTAGTTTCTGACATCGCGGGGATAACACAATCTTGAACGATCGGCCGCTTCCGAAACGTCCAATCGTTCAACATCGACAGATTCTGGGTCCTCGGCGGCGTTCAACGTTGAACGTCGGCGGCGGAATCGCTGTTGGTCGACACGACGCGAACCTACCGTACTCCAATCGGCGGAGAATTTACCTGGAACGAACTGAACACATAGAAAACGACAACTGTGCAACCAACAACACACGTCACGGGTAACTACGGGTAGCCACACAATACTCTGGAATTTCACCCAACTGCATCCACATCACCAACACACTTGGCAACCGTTTGTGTGTGTGTGTGTGTCTGTCTGGCTGTCTGTCTGTCTCTCCCCTGGAGGTTTGGGGGGGCTTTGAGGTTTCGGAGGTTCTGAAGGTCACACAGGGGCAGCAATGTCGATGCCCCGTCGCCAACCTGCGACTGTATTGGAGCTGGCCTGTGAACTTTATTTCGTGATCGAAGAAACGACGCAACATAACAGACGCTATCTGGGCTGCCCTAAACGAAATTACTGCGCCAAGGCCGCTCGGATGCTGCTCATGCAAAAAGAGGGAGGAAACGCTCACGGCCCCACCCTCCTAAAATCATTATGGTAATCACCATGACAATTTCCGCTAATATCTCTGACCGATGCCCTCAACAGTCCTCTCCGAATCTGTCGTAAACTGTACCTGGACTCATAACTTGTGGGCTTTCCACATGATGGACACATTTCGGATCCCTTTGTTCCGCTCGCTTGTGATTCCTCCCTTGTCTGGATATGCTCTGCTGGAGTATGCTCGCGTGGGTACTGATCAGCAATTGTCCTTTGTATCTGTGAACCTGCCCAGTTCGCTCGGGACGTGTCTGCTCCCAAGTCGGCGAGAACACACTTTCCAGAGAAGAGCCCTGAAGAGCTTGGGACTGAAATTGTCGGCTACACGCAGAGGGGACCCTGAACAATCATGACCTTGGGTGCGCGGCTCTATGAAGGCGCGGGGCTGGGAGCGAACCAAAGAGCGCAAACCGCTACTCTCGCATCGCATTCAATAATCGGGGAACCCCAAAGGGTCCGCACCAAAGGTCACTCTGCTGAATACTCATCTTACAAGTAGTTGTAACTGCTGTGCATGCGACTCCAGAGCCGGCGTTCCACGCGCGAGTGCTCCTAACTCACCTTCGCTGCTCCCTCATTGCGCCACCGCGTCGTGCTCGCGAAACTCAATCTGAAGGTGGGCGGTGAGGGCACTAGACCCTTAACCGATGAGACTGCAGAAAGTCCAACGTGACCCAAAAAGGAGCCGAGGAGTCGAGAGTCGGGCCCTTCCACTCTCGAGTCTGTGGCCCATCCTCGCACTCTCGAATCTCGACTCTTCTGCAAAAACACCATCATTACACAAAACCTCTGACCTCACTCCTTCTCACTTGGAATCCTCATCGAGCCCGCTTCACAACAAAGGGGGATCGTCGCGGCGCGCCGCTACGGCGGTCCGCTCCAGGGCGCCCTCGTCCACAGGACTCAAGCCCTCGTCGTAAAAGCTCCCGATGCGCTGCTCGACGGTGCCCTGAGCATCCTCGTTCCTCCTCCTCCCTCCCCCCTAACAGAGTAATACTACTAATAGTACTAGTCATAAGATCAATAACAAGAAACATCGACATTCATCATGCACTTTCGACGGTCCGCGCAGACCTCCGACCGTTTATGTTGAGGCAGTTTTTCCTCTTCGACTCCCTCGGCCTGGACAAGGACATCCTGACTGACAGGTTTCAACGCCTCGCTTTACAGAACAACACGTATGGAGCTTCGGCGTGCGACGCGATTGAGTGCGCCCTGCCTCGTACGGGGCGGAGCACAGGCGGGAGGAGGACGAGGAAAGGGCGGGGGAATCAGGATAATCATGAAGAGGAATGGTGGGAGGAGGAGGAGGAGGAGGAGGAGGAGGAGGAGGAGGAGGAGGAGGAGGAGGGGGAGGAGGAGGAGGATGAGGAGGAGGAGGAGGAAAGGGAGGAGGAAAGGGAGGAGGAAAGGGAGGAGCAAAGGGAGGAGGAGGATGAGGAGGAGGAGGACGAGGAGAAGGAGGAAGAGGCGGAGGCGGAAGAAAAAGAGGAAGAGGAGAAGGAGGAGGAACCGGAGGAGGAGGAGGAGGAAAGCAAGGAGGAGGATGAGGAGGAGGAGGAGAAAGAAAGGAAGACCGCACCCAAAAAACTACCAGAGCCTCCGTAACGCCGTAATAGAGGAGGAGGAGGATAAGATCACTTCTACCCTCCCACGCTCCCAGGCGGAAGGGAGGAGGGGGCAACGCTGCGAACGGTCCCCAAGGCGGGCTTCAGAGATCCAGGAGGATTTGCCGGAGTTGGTTTACGCACAACGCGCCTGATTCAATTGTGTAAGGGACCCAGGCGGAAGCCTAGATTGGTGGATTGGGCGGCCAAGAGAAGGCATGTATTGTTAATTCATATAAAGCACCTCGTTCCAATGCAAAGACAAGTTGGGTAATTGAGAAGAACCACTGGATATGGGAATGGACAGCGGAAGAGATCGTGTGGAAAATGCTCTTCCGTTCGTCTCGCCGCCGTCGCCGTTCCCTTCTTTTCCCCTAGGCTCCCTCAAGCGCGCCAGCCAAAGCGGAATGAAACAGCAACATCAGATTGTCTGAATCGAAGGGAAGCCCCTTCCCTTTGATTCCTTCCCCGCCAAAGGAGGTTCTGGGGGAGTTCCCGAAGGGGGTCCTGAGGGGGTCCCAAGGGGTTTCAGGGGGTCCCAGGCGGTGGTCCCGGGAGGGACTTGGGTCAACCTCCAAGTCAGAAAGGCCCCCCCCCAGGCGGCCCGCTCTGTGGAGAAGGCGGACAGGGTGGTGGTGTCTCTGTCGACAAGGGAGTAAGGGAATTCAAAACCTCTCGGCCCCGGCTCCCGCCCAAGCCCCAGTCCCGGCCCGGTCCTGGCTCCAGCCCCGGCCTTGGCCCAGCCCCCGGCCCCAGCTCTGGCGCCGGCCTCCGGCCCTAATCCAAGCCTCGGCCCCCCACCGAGAGAGCTCCAAGAAAGGCTCCAGGGCGTCAGCGACGTCGACGTCGCCGCCGCCGCCGTCGTCGTCGTCGGGGTCGGCGGCATCGGCCGTAAAGCCTTCCCAATAGGTTGGGCATTTGAAAAAAACCATTGTAAATGGGAACTGGCAACGGAAGAGAGCGCCCGAAGTTCCCTCGCCCTCTCCTCATTCCTTCGGCAAGTATCCGCCACCGTGCCTCGGGCACGAAGTGGGCGCATCCTCAGGCCCTTTGCCTGACCCCTCAAGCCTCAACCCTCAATCCTGAGGAGTCTTTCAAGGGCACGGAGCCCAAATTGCCAAATCTCCGGGGGCTTGCCGCGGCGCCCCCGCATCTCCCGCGGGACTTTTTTTGGGAGCCAAGATGGCCAAGACGGGCCAAGAGGGCCCCAAGAGACCCCCAAGACGGTCCAAGAGCGCCTCGAGACGCCTAAAGATCGCTCCACGACGCCCACGATGGCCCCAAGACGGTCCAAGAGGCCTCCAAAACGCCCCAAGAGGCCTCCGAGCGACCCCCCGAGAAGGCCCCCAATTACCAACATCATTGATTTTCCGGCAGCTCTTGAAGGTTTTTGGTCTTATCGCCTTTTCGGCCTTGCGACGCTCCAGGACAGCCCCGAGATCGCCCCAGGAGGCCGCCAAGACGGCCCCGAGAGGCGCCCAAGACTGCCCCAAAGAGGCAAGACGGTCCCAACAGGGGGACCGCGAGTCGAAACTTCGGGCTCCGCGCCCCGAGAGGGCCCCAGGAGGCAGGGCCCCAAGGGGCTCCAGCCCTCAAGAGGCTCCAAAGAGGCCCCAAGAGGCTCCAAGAGGCCCCAAGAGGCTCCAAGAGGCCCCAAAGAGGCTCTCAAGAAGCCCCAAGAGGCTCCAAGAGGCCCCAAAGAGGCCCCAAGGGGCTTCAGGAGGCCCCAAAGAGGCTCTCAAGAAGTCCCAAGAGGCACGACACCGACCCCCGAGAGGCCTCAAACCTGCCTCCAAGAGGCTCCCGAGACGCCTCCCACGATATCGTAGAGAACATACAGGAGGTCTATGATCTACCACCAAGATACGGGTAGCGGGATGGGCCGAAGGCCATGAGATACACCGACACCGATCCAAGCAAGGTTAACATCCTGGACCCAGGATCGGTCTGTCCAGGATCAGCGTGAATGTGCAGCCGACGATCCACCTGGACGATCCCCTGGGGGCGACAATCACGAAATGTGAACTCGGCGCATGGACAGGGTGTGGCTGGAACTCCAGGTCTGCGGAAGTCTGCGGAGGCCTCTGAGTGTGCCTGGAGGTCTCCGGAGGTCTCTGGAGACCCCTGCATCGGATCGGACGACCTGGGCTCCGTGCCCACCTCAGCTCTGGATAAAACGGCACCTGTGCGGCAGAGGGCCCGGGAGAACTCTGCACAGTTGCACGGAGAGGGGCCACGATGGCTGGCCGCGAGGGGTGGGGGTCCGATGCCGCCGGGCGCTGGAAGCTGCTTTGTCCAGCTCCCTCCCCTCCCCTCCCTTCCCCTGCTCCTCTTTCCTCTTGACGAAGCTGCACTGCACACTTTCCGCTGCACCAGCTCGCGCGCATTGTCTTCGCCCGCGCGCTCAATGGCGTATGGCTGCTCGTTCGGTCGCTCGAGGACAGGCGAGATAGGGGAATCATGCGCTGCGGCAGCCGGCCTGGAGCTCGTCCCAGTCGGCCATGGCCGCCCTCGTCACGGTGACGTGGTGCGCGGCCAACATGACCTCCCCGCTCCGCGCCCTCCCGGTGGGGGGAGCGCGAGGCGCTTGCAGCGCTGGGAGTGCAGGGCGCGCGTCTGACATGCCTCCATGCCTCTTCCTTATCGGCGGCGAGCCCAGAGACGGGACGGGCCTCCTCAGAGGGCTCTGAAGGCCTCTGGCCTTCTGAGACGGTTTCTGAGACTTCCCCGAAGGCACAGAAAACCCGTTGAAGGCGCGAGGGCTTCTGAGAGCCCCCCCGCCTTCAGAGAAGGCCTGTTCCTTCTCACTTCCCCCCTGGGCACGCCGCCGACATTAGAAATGATACCTCCCGTCGCACCTGCAGACATATCGGTAGCGCGGGCTGGGCGTCACATCCTCACAGTTTGTGACCGCCGATGGTCACAACGGATGGGCGGCGCCTACTTTTCAGAGTGGAGCTGTCGCTTGAAGTGTCCTGGACTTTTGACCTCTTCGCAGTTATCTAGACAAGGATAGAAGGCAATTCTTTTTGAAATCGAGACGGGAATGTGTATTGCAGCATCGTCGATTCATCTCGGATTCACTCTGGTTCTCCTTCTACTCCTCATCCTCGTTCTTTCGTCGACTTCCCCCTCCTCCTCTTCCGCTGCTCCCGCGACGGGGGTCGATCTGGGGCTGTCGGCGGGGGTGACGCCCCCCCGACGCTCATTAAGAAACTCGGAGTATGGTGGGACCGGCTCAGGTTGGCGGCGTGCACAAGGAGGTAGGGGGAGGGGGGAAGGCTTTTTAGAAGGAGGTTTATGGAAGACGCATGCCCTACATCTGTACGCAAGGCCCGCGCCTTCTAGGAAGCAGGGGGGCTTCTGAGAAGCCTACCCCCATCCCCGTACCCCCCTCGGCGCGTGGCCGATCAAGGGGGGGAAACGTGGAGCCGGAACCGGTGATGCATCGCCGACGGATCGGCGATAGGCCCCCGATAGCGAATCCGCACCTTCCTGGGCGGGGTGGGCTTTCAAGCCCCCTATCGGTTCTGAGGGGTCGATGCGTCCCCGCAGAGCTTATCTCCCCCTATCGTTGCCCACAATTTTTTTCGATTCGCACACCTTCAGCCCCAACATGTGGTGTCTTCCTGAATGCTCTATGCCGAATTTCATTTGCACAGCGCGGGCCACTGGCCAATATAACTTACAGAGATAGCTGGTGGCAGCTGGAACGGTATTCACATCACCGTTGCCCCCGACCTATGGGCCCGCGCCAAAAGGCCGCTCTTACGCGTGCGGCTGGGCTGCTGAAGTAAGGAACAATGTAGAAGAACTGCAGAAACCGTGAAGCCCGTGAGACCCGAAAAAACGGCCGTAAAATCCGAAATGGCACCGACGGCGCTCGCCACCGGAAAAATAACGGAACGCGTGCGAACCTGAAGAAGCAATGGGTCCCTGCCGACCTCAACGGGAACGCAGACTTACGACGATGTCTCATGCGAAACGTGCCGAATAACCTTAGCACGTTGCCCTTGTCTCGACGCGCGAACCCCTCCGGCGACATTCGTTCTTACCGCGGCAATGCCCCCCCGGCACCGGCCGCGCGACCCAGGGACACTCCAAGACAAAACCTTTGGAACGGAAGCATCTGCGCCGCTCGCTCGCTCGCCCGCCTCCGTGTCGAACGGGGGGAGGAGGAAGAGGAAGAGGAATAAAGAGGAATAGTAATAATCAAAATAATAAGCAATAACATTAAGAAAAACAACTAATAGTAATAATACAAATGCCCATTAGAAGGAGAGGAATGCTAATAAGACGAAACATAATAATACTGATAATAAAGATAAGAAGCAGGAGAAGAAGAAAACGAGGAGGGGGACGAAGAGGGGGAGGAAGAGAAGGACCTGAAGGAAAAAGGGGGAAGAGGAGGAGGAGGAGGAGGAGGAGGAGGAGGAGGAGCCACGCTACCCAAGGGGAGAGGGCGGACGCGACGCGAACAAGGGACAAAAGGGCAAGCGGACAAGAGGGCGAAGGGGAGAGATACCGTCCACCGTCTTGACACACGATTCCGACTTGGATGCCTCACTAAACTAGAGAGGCAGGCCCCGCAGGAGAAGGCCAGCTTGTCTGGATAATTTGCTCATTGGGTCTAGCGCGAGCTTCAACCGACTGCCTAATGGAAAGGCCGTGCCCCTTACCAACGCGAAGGGATTTGATAACGCAATGCATGATTTCAATTGCTAATGTCACGCGGCAAAGTTCGGACCAACAAGAAACATTCAAACAACAAAAATGAAGTGATTTTGGTCGTCACCTTCACCCCGGAGGCCAGGACAAAGGGGGAGAGAGGTTCTCACAGCTTCAAAAAGAACAGGGCACTGCATATAGTAATCAAGAGAACCCCCTCCCACCGCCATACACCTGCATAGACATCCAAAGGTCCCAACTCGATCTCCGAGAAGAGTTCCACGCATTGCACCGCGTTTTCAGTGCTGCCGTCAGCGCGAACGGTGGCAGCACCCCCGCGATGATCCGCAAGCGCAAAGTGGACAGTCCGATCTGGGCATCCGCGATGCCGGTCTGCCACCTCTTCAGCTTTGGTGCCAGGAGCTCCTCGACGCTGGCCGTCGGAGAAGCGGCCGAAATAACTTTCCTGGCAGGGGCCTGGAGGTTATGATCATCAGGGTTCTCAGGGGCTTCGGGGAGCGTTTCGACACTATGAAGTGTAGCTAGCAGATATTCCAGACCAGGATACGTTATATCGGATGATACTCATACGTGATAACATAGTCGTCGCCATCAAGGACATCCTCCAACTCTTCCTTTCGAAACAGAAATGCCGAACTCCTCTTAGCCGTCCCATATACAGCCGTCCTCCCCCGCGTAACAAGATTTCTGCATTCCACAGACTAGCCCACTTCCTTGAGCTGGAACATCAGTGCAGGCGGGGTGGCGTCGAAAGGTCCTGCAGTCAAAAGCTGGGTCGCCTCTCTTTGGGCGGCAATCACCATCGGCAGCTCTGGTCGTACTTGGGAGACGAAACTGAAGGCAGAAAAGCCGAATGTGTTGTAAGCGCGGATGTTGAGGGATCGCGAGAGCGACATGCAACGCATGCACCCGTCTCTTGAAGCCTGACATAGGACCCCGCCAACGCTCGCCTGTGGCCCCAAGTCCAAGCACAACGCCGAGATATCTGGCATTCTGAGCGATTTTGAACATCCGAACCCGAAGGCACCGCGTCTGAAACCCAGCTCCAACCCAATCAAAATCCAGGTTGTTCGGTAAGGCCATGGTCACCCGGGCCAAATCCAACAGGTTCCGAACAAGCCCTGGAAGAACATCGAACGGGTTGACTGGCATGTGGGCAAGGTCGTCGGCGAATCCGCACGCGGAACTACTCGGGGATCCTGGCAGCCTGTGTCCCAGGAGGCGAATCATAGGGTCATCCGCCAGAACAAAAAGCACCCCGCTCAGCGGGCAATCGAGTTTAATCCCTCTGAAGATGTCAACGTAGACATGCGAGCTTCCCGGAAAGTTAACGTGCGCTTTGACATTGCGGTGCAGTTGGCGAGCGGCGTGCAGCGCTCCTCCTGGGACAATCACCCTCTCGAGACAATAGAGCATGAAGCAGTGCGCAAGCGAGGGGAATGCTGCCTCGATGTCCAAGAAAGCGGCGCCCGCGAGCGCTAGATTGCTCAGCCCCTGCCCAAAGCATCACCTGATAATCACTCGAGATGATGTGGTCCATCATGCCACGGCGCGCGAGGGATCCTTTTTGAAGTCTGTCGACCGCGACGCCAGCAGAGTGCGATGTAGGAGAAGCAATCGCACGTGACATGATCTCATTATCTGTGTTTGATAACGCCAGCGGCCGCGTCTGCCCTGGGGCCCTGTCTTTCCCGTGGCCACCGTCGCGTTCGTCATCGCCGTGGGCGAGAACGCAGCCGACGCAGCGCCGGGGTCATCGCCTGCCTCCCCATCGCCCAACGAATGCCGATACAACAGACACATGTGCTCCAAAACGTGCTCTCCCCCGCTCTTCCAGGCACTGTGGGGCATCCAATCCATCCCAGGGGCCGAGTCGTGTTTCCTCCGAGCGAGCTCGCAGAACTGGCCCCTCGAAGGCGTCCAAATTGTGGTTCTGGCATCCGGTTTGATGCAGGGGTCGATTTCGTGAAAGCATGTGGGTGCAGTGGCCGTGGGCCGCGGGCGCCCAATGCTCCCCCAGTGAGCAGCTGGAGCGCGGGCGCGCTCTTCAGGGCTGACAAGGGCCTCGCCGTCATCTGCGATGATGTGTCGAGGGGGGGCTCTCCGATGGCTCGGTGCCCGAGCCGCGGCGAGCGAACGCGAGCGCATGAGGTGGCTGTTCTTCCGTGCCTCCGTCCTCCTCGCCCTCCGTGACCTCCCTCTCCCCCCTGTCATGCTGGCTCCGCATCAGCCGGCGGAGAAACTCGTTGAACTCGGGGGGGGGGGGGGGGCGCTCCAGCAGCCCGGCTGGGCGTCGCAAGAATTCCGAGAGGCGCGGGGGTGCGCGACAAGCCACCGCGACCTGCCGGCCACGGCGGTGGGCTCCAACAAGGGCAAGGCGCCGCGCTACCTGGTCGGGAGTGCTCGAGAGGCTTCTTTTCTCCAGGGTGTGTTTGGTCCGTTTCGCAGCGACATGCGTGGCGTCTTTGATGGGATTCGCGGCCTCCGCGGGATGGGGCGGGGCGTCGCGCCCCTCCGCCAGGGCCCTCAGGGCCCTCCCGAATTCACCGGGGCGGGCAAACCACCTAAGGGTAGCAGACCTCGCAGGGGAAGGGGTCGGATGCAGACCGATAAACACAGGAACAGGATCGCTGACGCTACCAGGTTGGAGCACATCTCAAAACGTCCAAGATACAAGGCAGACATCGAGGATGTCGCAGGCAAGGGAAATTACGTAGACGCGGTTATTGCGCCCAAGAGGTCCCGGTGCCCCGTGGTCGCCAGCTTGATATGATTGGCGAGTATATCTAGGCTGTTCAATCTCAGCCAGGCGCGGGACAACAAAATTGAAGTGCCCCCCCGAGATATCCGAGCCCATCTCCCAGAACGAATCAGCGAGCCTCGGGCGACCCTTTCCAATGGCAGCAAAGTTAGAGCCGCCAGCAAGAACGGGCGCGGCCAGGTGCGGATGGGGGAAGATGAGAGGAGATAGTATTGAGAATGTCCTGGGCGTTGGTGAGGGGGTAGGAGGGGTCGAGATGGAAGTTGAATTCGTGGGGCGAGCCGAGGTCGCCCGAGAGCGCGGGGCAAGATCGCCGCCCTGGGCCAGCAGGCCCCCCAGCCTGATCTTCCAGTTCGGAGAAGAAGACGAAAGAGTTCAAGCGCCAAGCAATCCGCTCGCGCGCCGTAGTCCCACCCGCACCCCCCTGCAGACGGTCTGTCTGTGAAAGAGCCCCACATGTTCCATTCGGGAGGCAATTTCTGAACTTGTTCCAAGTCCCCAAGATGCCCATGAGTCTCCTGGACGAGAATAATATCAAGACTTGCCGTTCACCTCTGAACAGCGTTGTGGGTCCCGTCGGACACCCTCTCTGGACGTCCATATCGATCCAAACAAGGTATGCGCATTCCAAGACGCCAGCCGAAGAGGCCCATGAAGAGAAAGGAAGGGCGTGGAGTGGGGGAACCTGGAGGCCTTGGAGGAGGTGACCTGTGCAAGAGGCGCAGACAGAAAAAGGGCTGGCCTCAGGATTTTGGGGCTCTCTCTGGTGCTGCTCGGGTTCGGCGCTCTCTAGTTGTTTCAGGGTGATGGGCTCGATCAAGTCCGTGATGCTCTTCTCGCTCACGTTGAATGCGGCGAAGCTCGCGAGGACTGGAATGGATGTGAAGCCTAACTCCTCGCCGCCCGTGATGTGGGCCATCTCGAAGACCTCGTCGCTGGGCGTGGCCGTTCGCTCCGGCCCTGCAGCCTGTCAGGTCCTTGTCCCCATTTCCGAGCAAATTCATCGCACCCTCGTGCAGCTTGCTGGCCGCCCTCTGGCGCTGGCGCGCGTCAATCGGCATGTCACCTCTCGGGTGCACCTTGTGCGCTCGGCCGCCCCTCGGATCTGTCCAGGAAAGATCGTGATCTCGAAAGGGATTGCTGAACTCCCTGGCCTGCAAATCGCTGGCGAACGTGCAGCCGTAACTCTTTCCCACCCGCGAGATAGTGACTGTCACGGAGTCCCTGATGTGCTGGGGGAGCTTCGGCTCTACGATCTGCTCGTCGTGTTCCCTCCGCTGCTTCTCGGTGAGGCTGCGCGGGGATGTCCCCATCCAGCGCCGCTTCCTGTTCTGGTCCTGCACATCTTCAGCTGGCCCCCCTCCAACTCTGCGATGCTTTGACGATGAACCGCCGCTCGCGGTACTCGCCCCTGATGGTGCACGCGAAGCCGCCACCGCCGCATACGATGGCAGCTGCTCCTGCGTGGACTAGAGCTCGGCAATCTCACTCTGCTGGGCCTTGACCACCTCGGAGAGAGCGTTGCCGTTGTCTGCAAAACCTGCCAACAGAGCCTGCTGCTCAGCCAACCCTGTATTCACCGCGGAGGCGAGGTCGGTCATCTTCTCGGTAAGGTTGGCCTGAAAGGTCGCGAAGAGCTGCACAATCTCGGCCACTGCAGGACTGAGGCTTGTTGGGGCGTGCTCCCCTGGCGCGCAAGAAAGAGATGAATTTGTGTCCGCCTGGGCTCGATACCCATATTGCCCTCTGAAGAGAGCTGCCCGCCCAAATTGGGACCCCACTTGAGCTGGAATGACAACGGAAGGGGGAGGAGGAGGAGGAGGAGGAGGAGGACGAGGAGGAGGAGGGGGAGGAGGAAGAGGGGAAAGATGAGGAATTCCAGGATTTCGTTCAACGACTTGACTGTAGCCGATCCCTCTTGCCCGCCCCCGAGGGGCAAGCGGCCAGCCCTGCGGCGAGACGCCCCGCCTGCCCCTCCCCGTCCCGCCTCGCGCACCCCGTCCACCTCGGGCGCGGGCGGTGAGGCGTGGCCGGGTCGCCCTCCGCCCTCGCCTCCTCCCCTCCTCCTCCTCCTCCTCCTCCTCCTCGTCCTCCTCCTTCTCCTCCTCCTTTTCCTCTTCTTCTTCTTCTTCTTCTTTTGCTTCTTCTTTTCTTACTTTTCCTTCTCCTCCTCCTCGTCCTCGTCCTCGTCGTCGTCCTCGTCCTCCTCCTCCTTCTCCTTCTCCTCCTCCCTCTCTTTCTCTCTTTTTTTATCTCTCTCTCTCTCTCTTTCTCTCTCTGTTTATCTGGGCCACGAAATCATCCTGGCGTGGCCATCCCCCTCGTCAGAGCCAGTCGGCCCTGGGGAGGAGGAGGAGGAGGAGGAGGAGAAGGAGGAGGAGGGGAGGAGGAGGAGGAGGAGGAGGAGGAGATGGAGGAGGAGGAGGAGGAGGAGGACCAGGAGCAGGAGGAGGAGCTGAGGAGGAGGAGGAGGAGGAGGAGGAGGAGGAGGAGGATGAGCTGAGGAGGAGGAGCGACCGAGCGTCCCAAGTGCGGATCCCTCCCGAAGGGCACCTCTGCGGCGCGGTGGCGGCTGCGGCTCGCGCGGCGGCGCGGGCGGGGCACCCCAGGGGGCACACCGATGGACGGCGGCGAGGCGGTCGAAGTCGGAAGGGGCGGCGACGGGCACGGGCTCCGCGGGGGAGATGGGCACGTCCACCGGGAGCGGCTCCAAGAGGAAGTCGGCGCCCCCTTGGCAGATGTCAGGGAAGACGGCGCGGGCGAGCCGAGATCGTAGCCGTTCTGCTCCTCCGCCATCTCCTGCGTTGGCACCAGCTCCAGGTCGTCGCCAAAGTCATCAGGTCTACTGCCTGATCCATGGAGGCGCGGGGCAGGAGCTCTACAGGAGGGCCGCAGGTGCACGGCGTAGTCGCGCCACTAGCGAGAGGCGGATGCGCCAGCCAGTCGAGGACATCATCGCCTCTGGCGCCGCCCCTGGCGCGCTCCGCGCGCCGGGGACCCAGCGCCGATTCGAGAAATCCGCGCGAACCTCCGAGTCTCTATGTTTATGTCGTTCGTCGTTCCCCAAATTGTCCCCCCCCCCATGGGTAGATGGTGGCCGCGGCGTAGGAGTGGAGGCGGTGACCATCTCCCCCCCCAAGCGCTGAAAAGCGTGCCGCGACAGCGTGGGCGGTGAACTGTGTGTTGGGATCATCGGTGCCACCTCGGCCAAGGTCAAGAGAGATGCGCCGAATGGTGATCGCTTTATTATTCAGCGTTTCGACATTGGGAGAAAGGGGGGGGAGGGGTTGGGTCTGGCTCCGGACCTCTGCTTAGTGCGACTGCTTGCAGCAGTGCGTCCATCATGGGGGAGGCGCCAAAAACAGCCAAGGTCTACTCCAGGGGGGGGGGAGGGGGAGGTGCGAGGGCCCGCGCCGATCGGCAAAACAACGAATGTGCAAACGCGATGACGGACACTGGTGGCTACAAACGGGGCAACGAAGCGAGCGAGAGTTGCGGTGGGAAAAAACTGAGATAGCTGTGCCTCGTGTGCCTGCGGCTCGTCTAGCCTCCGCCTTCCATGCCAACGCCAGGGGGCCGTGGGCGACCGTTGTCCGCCCCCCTCCCCGAAATGACCATGCCCCCGTCCCACATGTAGGTGGTGGCTGGAGCACAAGGAGTGGAGGCGGAAACGGAAAGGCTGCAAAAGAACGGTGGGAATGCTGCAGCAGCGCTGGCGATGCCCTGTGTCGGGCACTTGTGCAAGCGAGAGTTGCGGTGGGAGGAGCGGCGACAGCTGTGCCCGGTGTCTGCGATTCTGCTTGCCTCCTTCTCTCAAGCCGACGCCAGAGGGCCGTAGGCGATTGTTGCCCATTTTCCCCACCTGGTGTATCCTGGGAGGTCTCCAGGGGCCCCCTAGGGGTCCTCGAACGACCCTGCTCACCATGTTGTGATCGTAAGCATATTTCACAGTGGCAGTTGCGATCACAGGCTCGGCGATATTCGCAAGGCCCCTTGTGCCCATATGCACAGGGGTAATTCTATATATTATATGTATTGCGGTGCGAAGACCAACTTCGCAGAGTGACACTGCACACTCGCACGGTACCCTTATGCAGGGAGCCCTGGGCAAACTCGGAAAATGCACACCACACCCGAGAATATCAAGCAACACTCTTGTGGTGGCAGTGCCCTCGGACGCCGCCAGCGATGCATAGAAATGTTGAGCATTTTTGGTGGGAGAGTGACATCGCGCGTTTCCTGTTGCGCTTGCGCTGGCGGTTACAAAACGGATTCCATCTCGGGAGGCAGGGCGCGGCAAACAAAAATGAGCACAGCGCGACCCAAATTAGGGGAACACTTCCTGTTGCATGGGCGCATTGTGTGGCACTGCGCGGCATTGCTTGGCAGCTTGCTTGTAATAATGTTTGGCATTGTTTGCCCTCGCTTTGCTAGGCGTTGCTTGGCATTGCGTGTCGCTGCGTGGCATTATTTTGCGTTGCTTGGCATGGGTTGGCATTGCTTGGCATGTGTGGCGATGCAACAAAGAACCAAGGAACCAAGGAACCCTGGAACCAAGACCAATGAACCAAGATACCAAGATCAAGACGCGGAGGAACCAAAACCAAATAACCAAAAAACAATCCCCCAACAAAACCAAACCAGGGAACCAAACGAATCCGGGCAACGCCTTGTAAGAAAACAAAACTCAATAACCTCAAAGCCCCCCTTGCACGGAAACAAAACCGAAAGACCTCCAGGAACCTCGGCGCGACCGGGTCCGACACCCAACTGTTTCTGCATAAACGAATCAATCCCCTAAGGCAGACCCGAATGGGGAAATAACACTTGCGTGCAGGTGATTCCTTGCTGTTGCAGAATCTTAGGTACGGTGGCGGTGGCTATGCGTACAAGACATTCTGTATCTTAGCGCCCTCACGCCAAAAGGTCCCGCGAGGCGACGTCGATATGTAGCCCGCCTCATCTCGGAGATGCAGCACTGTGGCGTCGCCAGCGTCGTAGCAGCAGCTCCGATTGCATCGGGGGCGCCCTCCAAGCGGCAGGAGGCGTAGGGTGCGTGGGCGACGGCCGCGTGGGCGACGGATGACAAGATACTTTGGCATATCCCCACTTTGGCGGGCCATGGCCTCCAGTTCTCCAGCGAGGCCCCGAAGCGGGCCCTCGAGGCACGTCTGCATTGGTCATGCGCTGCGATCGGTCCACTATGCAACACAAGCGCAGCCCTGATCAAGAGGGAATGGAACTCCTGGCGGTCCCGCGGCAGTGGAGTGACAACCAGAATCACGGAAGTTGGCTGCTGATGCTGTCGTGTTTCTGCGGCGAGCCCGGGGGGAAATGAGGAGGGGCGGGCCTTCTCAGAAGGCTCGGCAGTCCGCCGGCCTTCTGAAGCCTTCCCCCGAAGACACCAACAGCTTCTCGAAGGGCAGAGACATGGGGGCTCCTGAGAAGCCCCGCCGCCTGCTGAAAAAGCCCTCTCCTTCTCCCTTCCCCTCGCTGGCCGCCGTTCCAATCCCGTCCTGCCCCGTGCACCGTCTCGGCTCGAGCCGCGGCCCCAGGGCTGAGGAGCGGCATCAGGGGCTCGAGCCGCGGCACCATCGTCTCGCCGCCGGATGCTCCGCCTGCGAGCGCCGACGCCGTCCGTGCCTCGATGCGCACCACTCGATGCCGAAAGCCCAGGACGACGAGGCAGAGCGGCCGGCCACCAATGGCACCAGCTCCCTGGCGAGCGCGGCCGCGCATGCCTCGGCGGCTCCGCGCCCCAGGGCCGTCCAGAGGTGGTGCGCTGTGGCGCGGGGCAGGGAGCACGGGCCCCGGCGCTGCCAGCCGAGTCCCGCGCGGGCGAGGAAGATGAGCCTCGCCCGCGCGAGGCGCGAACCCTCCCCAGCAGGAGCCCGAGCCCGCGGGGAGAGCGGACGAGCGAGGTCCTCCTCCTCGGCTTCTGCCTCCATCATCCCTGTGCTCTGGGTTCCGTCCGCCGCGACGCCCGAGCGCGCCCGAGCGCGAGCGCGCGAAGCGCTGCGCCCAACGGGGGCCCCGCCCCTCCCGCAGCACCCGCACCCCCAGGAGTCGCACACACACGGCTGGACCCACGCGCGGAGCATGCGGAGGCCGAGCGCCACGAGGACTGCGCACGCGGAGGGCCCGTCTGTGTCCAGCGATGACGAGCCGGCACGCGTGCGGCCACGCGCGTGTCTGGCTCCCGCACAGGCCCGCCCCGTCGCGCCGACCCGGCAGCATGTGGAGTTGCGCAACAAAGCGCGCCGTCGTGAGCCATCACGACCAAAGCTCTGGACCCCGTCTTTCGAAACACTGTCGGGCCAGATCCGTGAGAGTCCCAGGGCCCGAGGCGGAGCGAAGAGTCTTGCTGCTCAGCGCCACGCTCGATCGAATCCATGCAAGCACTTGGCGCTTTCCTGCCACTCATCGTCATCGTCATCGTCATCGTCGGCTGCCCCATCTCTCGCGGCGGTGACGCCTTCCTGCCGCTTTGCTGTTCGCTGGCGGAACATCCATTACTGGGTGCTCATCTCGGTCGTGTTGCCCGTATTTTTTTTTCACGGCTCCCGGGTGCCAGGGACGACCGTGGGCGCTCGCACCCCGCTGGAACTACTCCTCGAATAGCGCCAGGGCGCGCCCATGACCCAGGCGCCGACGCCGACACCGACGCCAGCGACGCCGACGCCGACGTCGCCGCCGCGGCTGACGAAAGCGACGCCGCCAACGACCTCGCGGAGCGCAGGTGTGGAAACCCTATCTAAAAGGGGCCCATGGACGGACGTGGCGACATCAAGATCGCAAAGCGACCGAACCGACAGCGATTCCGAGACCGACCGAAACAGACTAATCGAAAGCAGCCAGGGATTGACGCAGCGGCGCGGCAGCCGCCCGAATCGAACCGACCCAAACTGGCCGACTGCGAAAGAACCTCCGAACTGACCGAACCGCCGAAACCCTCCTGCAGACCCCTCCCAGCACCGTCCTCTCTGCCTCCCCCCGTCCCGCAAGACGGAACAACACACCCCAGCAAAGGCAAATTGTCGAACACATGGACGGCATGCCCGGCCCGTGCTTTCAGCGCGCCGCTTTTGACACACACGAGTTCGGCTCCTGATCTCCCGAGCCGCGCCCAGCCGCGGCGGCGAGCAGGGCCCCCCCCCCCCGACCGCCCAAACCCGACGCGGCGAGGGCCCGCCCGGCGCGCGTCGGCCTCGAAGAGCGCCAGGGCGAGCGCGGACTCGCCCGCCTCGTGCCTGCTCCTGTACAGCAGGGTCCGGCTGCCGGCGCCCAGCACGTCCCTGCCTCGGCCCCACGCGCCGGTCACCGCGCCGCCCGTGCTGGCCCACATGGTATGCACCACCACCACCACCTCCATTCTCCCTCTCTCTCTCTCTCTCTCTCGAGGAGGAGGAGGAGGAGGAGGAGGAGGAGGAGGAGGAGGAGGAGGAGGAGGAGGAGGAGGAGGAGGAGGAGGAGGAGGAGGAGGAGGAGGAGGAGGGGGCAGGAGGAGGAGGAGGAGGAGGAGGAGGAGGAGGAGGAGGAGGAGGAGGGGGAGGAGGAGGGGGCAGGAGGAGGAGGAGGAGGAGGAGGAGGAGGAGGAGGAGGAGGAGGAGGAGGAGGAGGAGGAGGAGGAGGAGGAGGAGGAGGAGGAGGAGGAGGAGGAGGAGGAGGAGGAGGAGGAGGAGGAGGGAGGAGGAGGAGGAGGAGGAGGAGAGGAGGAGGAGGAGGAGGAGGAGGAGGAGGAGGAGGAGGAGGAGGAGGAGAGGAGGAGGGGGGGCAGGAGGAGGAGGCCACCCTCCTCTTCCTCGGCTCTTTCCTGGGCGAGGGAGGGGATGAGGGAGGGGGCGGTGGTGCACACCTTCGGGCCCCGCAGCGGGCACCGCGCCGCCGCGCGGGGAGGGGGGGGGCGGAGGCGGTCGACCTGCTGGAGGGAGAAGAGGGGGTCGGTTGATGGACAAGAGCCTGCACTTCTCTTGTCGATTGCTGTCTTCGCCTCCACGCGCCCCCAATCTGCTATTGTCGGCTACACGCAAGAGTGACTCTGGGTAAGAGTGACCTTTGGTGCGCGGCTTTTGGGTGGCCGCGGGGAGACCAAACCTGGGCGCGCAAGCCGCTGCTACTGTTTCGTTTTCAGCCATTTGGGGACCCATCTGTGCCCGCACCAAAGATCACTCCGGCGAAAGGTCACTCTTACGTCTAGTCGATATTGGCAGGCTGTGGCGCGATTCGTCGATCTGCCGACTGGTCTAAATCCTGCACCCCGCGGGCGTCGCCAATCAACATTGAATCGGGGGCTGGGGGGAAGAGGCGGTCGACCTTCTGGAGGGAGGGGGGGGAACGCATGCTACGCAAGGTTGGGTATTGAGTGGCGAATTGGATCCGTGAGTGGATCAGCCTGGAACGTCGATGAACAGAAACTTTGATGTTTTTTTTGGTTGTGGGCCCGCATTGATGCCGGTCCATGCCCACCCCGTCCCGTCGCCCGGGCACTCTCTCCGCCTCCTTCGACGAGGCTCGTTTTGGCGGGCGCGCATCGGTGTCAACTGGCCTTTGGATATGACAGGAACGTGAGAGCAGGAGCACTTCAAGATCCCAGCTGCGTGACAAGGAATCGCACGTGTTTCCACATATTGGTGGTGGTAGTCATCTACTGCGGTCGGGCACTCTCGACAGGCCTCATCCCCCTCCGTCCATCGGTCCTTCTCCTCATCATCGTCCTGATCCCCCCCCTTCCCCCCTCCTCCTCTGTGGTCGCGTAGCCGAGGCCCCCGCCCTCAGGCAGAAACTTTAGGGACTTCGGGTTCGGCGTTGTCTCCACCTGGCGCCCGCGGCGAGCAGGGGAAGGTGGGTATGGGGAGGGGTGGAGGCGAGGCCCCTCTCCGTCGTCGTCCTCCTCCTCCTCCTCCTCTTCCTCCTTCTCCTCCTCCTCCTCCTCCTCCTTTTCTCCCCTCCCTCTCTTCTCGTCTCACCGTCTTTTTCTTCCTCCTCCTCGCGTCATCCTGTCCCTCCCCCGTCCTTCTCACTGATCCTTTTTCCTCATTCCCCGTCCCCTTCCTCGTCCCTCCTCGTGCCCCCTCCACTCGTTGTCCTTACAAATCCGCCGACCCTGTCGGCGTGTGTGAGGGGCTTTTCCGTTCGAGCCGTCATCTCCGTTATTCTTTGTACTCGTCGTCTCTGTCCGTCCCTTTCCCTGGGACTCCTCTTCCCCTGGGCTCCAGCCAAGCCGACCTTGAGCAACGTCGTAATTCAGTCGAAGGGAAGCCCCTTCCCTTTGATCCCTCCCCCGCCGGGAGGGGGGGGGGGGGGGGGTAGCGACCCCCCCCCCCGGGTCAGATACGACGCCCCCCCCCCGTACCGACCTTGAGCAACGTCGTAATTCAGTCGAAGGGAAGCCCCTTCCCTTTGATCCCTCCCCCGCCGGGAGGGGGGGGGGGTAGCGGGGGGGGGTAGCGACCCCCCCCCCGGGTCAGATACGACGCCCCCCCCCGTACCGACCTTGAGCAACGTCGTAATTGAGTCGAAGGGAAGCCCCTTCCCTTTCCCTTCCCCGACGGGGGGGGGAGGGGGGGTCCCGGGGGGGGTCCCAGGGGAGTCCCGGGGAAGTCCCGGGTCAGATACGACACCTCCCTCCCCCACCTTCTCGTCCTTCTCCCCGTTCCCCAAAACCATCCCACAGCCCGTGCCTCTTGCTGCGCATTGCGAACAGGGTCGGCGGCACCGGCCGTAAGGCCTTCGCAATAATTCCTCCGTGCCGCACCACCACACCACCAAGACGTGTCTGTAGGCAGGCCCGGGGGAAACTTAAACTTTTCCAACAATTCTGGTAGATGTTGCACGGATGGAGGCCATTTGGTTTCAAACTGTGGCTCTCGGCTGAGACTTCCTAAAAACATAACACAATGTATGTAACGCATGTGCAACAAGTGCACGGATGAAGGGCAGTTGGCTTTCATCATGGGGCTCTCGTTTGAGACTTCCTCACACTTGCGACCATACGCCTGACCAGGTGCAGCACCTGCACGGATGGAAGGCGGCTCCTCTTCCACACGAGGCTCTCGCAGAAGACTACTCCGAACTTCTTGATAATCAGCCGGGGGGTGACAAACGTGGAAACGCGGCGCGGCCAACCCCGCCAGCCGCCCCCGCGCCCCAGCGGGGAAGGGAACGAACCCCAGACACCCTCCTGGTACCCCCGCGGACGCGCCGCGGCCAACCCCCCCCGAGCACTCCAGGGGGGGGGCGATTATTAAGCGATCCAGAGTATTTAGTGGCAATCTATGTAGACGTGTGCATCCATTTCACGGATGGGTGTCGGCTCCTTTTCATCGCTGGACACCTCGGAGAGCTTTATGATCCTGCCTTGTCGCATTCGTCACAACGCGCTAGAAGGATGCAAGGCGAAGAGGAGGAGATACTTGTCGACTTGTCGCCGGAATGGCAGGCCCGGTGGGTGCTGGTCTTTCAAGGGGGCACTCCTTGCAGTGACAAGGAAAGCTTGTAGGACTTATGCGCAGGGGAACTGGGGCTGGGATGCTGTGTTGCAGCATCGTTGGTGCAACTTGGGATTACTCTGGTCCTCCTCCTCCCCTTCCTGTCCCTCGTCCGTCCTCGTCTCTCCTCCTCCTCTCCCCTCCGTCGCTCGCTACTTCAGCGCTGGGGCTCGGAGCCAGCACTTTAGAGAAGATGCGGAACAGAGAGGGGTGCAGGACAGAGTCCTCGCCCCTGCCCAACTCGCACACGTGGAACATGCAGGTGGGGGAGAGGAGAGGAAGGATTGCAGTGGGCGTCGCTGCGAACACTGTGGCATGTCATGTGCAAAAAGGCAAGGGCCAAGGTGACGAACCAACAACACACACACACCCATACCCATATGAGGGTCGGAGGGAGGAAGACTGGCTATGGATATGGCTGCGGATTGTCGGACCCTGGGGGCGGCTCCCATTCGAGAGTGGACCCCCATCCGACAACACGCACCCACAACCCCCTCCGTCCCCCAATGGGTATGGGTATGTATGTGTGTGTGTGTCTGTGTGCTGCGCGTCCGTCACAAGGGGGGTGAACAAACCACCAAAGGTCGGGAGGGATGTCAAGCAAAAACTCCGTGCTCTCAACGTGCGCGGGGAACTGCCCGGCCCGAACCTCTGAGACCACCGCTCCCCCCAGCAGGGGGGGGCAAATGTCTGAAGGGGGCGCTGCTAGCAGCAGTGGCATGCCCTCTCCTCGTGACACCCGCGAAGAACGCGATGCCTGCAGCTTCGGTCCCAAGGTCCTTTGTTGGAGGAGGCGAAAAAAGGTAAGATACCACAAGGTAGGGTCGATAATCAGCTCATGTAGCTGGTTTTCCTGGCGCCGGGAGGCGCCCATGTATCGAGGGATGGGCCTGGCGGCGGGGCGGAAACCAGCTGCATGCATCAGATTTCGTAAACCCTTGTGAAGATGCAACGCCTATACGGTGCGACGTATGCTGTTGATGATTTTCCTGCCATGCCTGACGCCCAAGGCCCTGCGAACCACCATGTAATACGGATGAGCATGAATGATGCATTGGGCAAACATGCACTCTCGCATTCACACTCTTTCTAAACTAAGGTTGACCTTTGGCGATCACGAGGCCGACAACACATATCTGTGGCGCAAACGGCCGCTAGCACGCACAGGGCACACGCGCGTGCAAACACGTATTTGACAAACATACCACATACAATTAACGTGACGAGAAACAGGCGTACGTATACTTTACCAGGTGTAGTGAAGCATGTAGGGAACCACGATGCGGATATCAGAATCTCCCCAAGCTGAGCAAGCGAAGCAAGCACCATAAACGGCGCACCAGGTGTGGGTGTGCGAAAACCCTCGTATAATATCATAGGAAACGCTCACCACCAGATCCATTCCCCCCAACTCGTGAGCACTAAGGCCGTTGTCGTCATGATCCTTCGGAGGCGTATCCAAATGAGACGTCACCCTGCCGTCTCCTCGTACAGCTCATCATCCAAAAGCTCGCGATATCCAATCAAATCGAAAACCAAACCTCTCTCTGAAGGTAGCTTGACAGCTCCATCACGATGTGCAATGTCATGGTGGAACACAATCGGTAACGCATCTGATGGGGCATGAACTCGGGTCGAGGCGGTCCAAAGGTTAGGATCCATAAAGCTCAAGATAGGTGCTCTCGTAACTATGGAGGCTCCGAAGGCGTCCACAGAAGTCGTGGCCAAGGCGGCGACGCGGCTGCGACAAGTCCTTCAGATGGCAGCGGATATCAAGTCCACTGGAGCTGCTTTCCCTTCGCTGTCGTCCAGGATTCTCTTGTCGACCACGTAAACAAATCCTGCTTTGCTTCTTGCCTTGAGCCGCCTGGGGGCGTCCGAAGCAAACCATGACATTGCCGGGCGGGCGCGCCGCCGCGCGATGCCAGCCGCATCGTCGTGCTCGTCCACGTTGGCCCACGAAGCGCTGTGAAGCACTAGAACGCACAAGTCTCCCAACATGCTCGGTATGGTGATGTTTGTGTCGCTATGCCAGCGAAGTTCGGACGCGATGCGGTTTGTCTCGATGTAGGAAACGACGGGGGAATTCTGCGTTCTGTGCGCCTTAGACATTCCAACTGATAAGTCGGGGCGTGCGTGCGTTGATAGCCAACCAATGCTGCCAATCAGACCCCGCCTCTCGGCGATCTCCGCGACTGTAGCTGGTCATCCGAAATCGCGCTTGCGATCTTTGGGTGTCTCCAGAAGCTCCAACTTCTCTGCGAAAACTCACTGGTACAACTGAATTGAACCGTCGAACTTGAGTGTGGCGTCCTCAGCGCAGAAGCTTAAACAACAATCCTTACCAACCTCCAGAGGGGAACGTCTCCGTGATGAGATTGTATATCTCCTCAATGCTGCCTGCGACTAGTAGGTCGTCAATATGCGCGCGCGACTGCCTGCAATGATCCATCAGTGCCGCGGCCAACGAGCAATGCTGGATCTACCAAACTCTGCTTCACATGGAGTTACTGCCAGCAATAGTGCCGTCTTGAGCGCAGCCCACCATTGTCTGGGAGCTGCTGCCAGGCCGAAACTTCCTGTCACCGCTCGAAGTACCTGGCCAAGTCGTAGTCCAGGGTAGCCATGCGGCGGTCGCCTCATGAACAGTTCCTGCTCGCGAGTTTGTTCTTCTCATCGCATTGCCGCTGACATGCTGTCAGCACAGTTTGGGTCCCAACGTGCGCTTCTGAGTGCTCCAAGTCTGGAGATCAGGGCGTTGATCCCCTCCGGCACGCAGTCTTGCTTTCGCTTTGCTGGGTACTGGGTTAGCTTCGGTACGACTGCGGACGTTATTGTCGTACTTCTGCCGTGCTTGCTCGGGCTCCGCGAGAGGTGGGATCTCCGCCAATCCGAATATCTTCCACGCCTCCCAATGCTCCTCGATAGCTTTCAGCAAGAGAGGCATCTGGTCCGCCGGGATGTCCTTTCCAAGCAATCTCTTTGTCGTGCAGCTTCTTGCGTAGCCACTCGTTTTGAGCTCTGGCGCCACTGAGTATCGCTGCGAAGGTTGTTGGTGCTGCTCCCCTGACAGCGGGGTTATCCATCATGCAGTAGAGGCCGCGAGAATGCGGACCGTCTCGTTCTCGCATTTGAGCTCCAGCTGTCCTCCCAGACCCCTTGCGTTGTGGCGCGTCGTCGAGCGGCATGTATGCGGCCCTCCTGCAATGGGGCTCCTCTGTGCCTCGGCCTGAGTTGTGTGGTTCGGGCGCAGGTGGGGCAATTCCTTGAGCTTGAGCGTCTTCTCCAAGTCGGGTGTTAGGTGCTGCTGCTGTTGCCGCTGGGAGCTCAACTTCAGAGTGGGGGAGCTCGACATCTTCAGCTCGAGCCTGAGGTGGTTCCTCTACCTCCTCGGGCCGTCCTGGCAACACCTCTGCCTCTTCTTGATATCCAGGTGGGGGCTTCCCTCGAAGGTCCTCGAACTCCATCTCGGCATCTGGGTTGACGCTGTCTTCAACTCGTCGGAGCTGGTTGATTGTTTCCCCGTGTTGGTCATCAGTGCCGGGCCACCATGTCTCCTTGTTTGAGATCGGCCGAACGTGTTTAAACGCCACGAGTATAGTGAAACCGCTTTGCGACATCCAGCAGTCCCGGCCCTGCCCCCCCACGATGACAGCTGGCTCCAGCCAGGTGCCAATTTGGATGAAGCTCCTCTTGAACTGCCGGTAGTCAATGTACATGCCGCCCTGCTCGAGCGGGCGAGGCGCGACTCTCGTGCGTCCCACCAGTGCTTTCCGAAGGGTAGTGTCGTTATGCATCTCCACGAACGCCTTGGGGATTGTCGTCCTCGTCTTCAGCTGTCGCTCCGTCGGCGGTAGTTCAGCTCCCTCGCGCGCGGCGTCATCGTGCGCCCCATCGGGCAGGCTTGCTGGCAGGCGCTGGCTTCTTCCGAACATCTAATGTTCTGGACTGAGCCCGCATTGGAGTCGCAGAACGTTCTTGGCTCCCGTGACAGCGGAGGCCATGATGTGCGTGTCGGTCGCTCCTGAGGCTGCCATGTGCGCGATGATGCGCTCGGCTAACTCCATCCACCGGCATCCTTGCCGTTCGGCCCGCCCATGTTGCCGCGCTTCCAGTCCAGCCACTGGTGCCACCGAGCAATTGACGTGGTCCAGCATCTCCTGAAACTTGATCCGGAACTTCGTTCCAGGTCCACCGCGACGCTGCCTGGTGGTCATTCCTAGCTCGTCCAGATCTGGGTAGACACGCTGATCAGAGTCTGCGAATGGTGACTTCCAATCATTCCCGCAGCATGAGCGGGTGCGCCCAGATCCACCAATGATAAGAAAGCTCAGGGCTTGCCATCGACGTCCTTGACAGTGAAACAGTCCATCCCGATCTGCTCATTGCGCTCGGCTGTGCGTGAAAGACGAGCAGGTCCTGGGAATTTCCTTGCGGACTTTCTTGAGATGCGAAGCGCACCTAAGTGACTCGACGATTTTCACCACCTCGGGTCGGCACCCCGAGAATCGTAGGGATCTGGCCAAGTATTCGTTGTTCGGGTGCCCTAGATTATGATGCAGCTGTCGTGGTGCTGCAAATTCACGATTCAAGCATCCGGCGCTTCCAGGCCCAAATTGAATGGCCTTAACCCCGAGGTCCTGCGGTGCTGGCTCGGGTTTGTGCCACGTGCGTGCTCGACGCTTGGCTGGGCGACCGAGCTTCGTTCTCAGATGGTTCAAAGAGATGTCCGATTTCCCGAAGTCCTGGGGCACCATGTCGGCATCGTGATCAACGATGCGTCGTCGCCCTCGATCCCAAATCGGCCCGCTTGGCAACTGCGTGGGCAACTCCGTGTAGTCGCCGCCCGTCTCGACGTAGGACCAATCGTCCGATTCACCGCCCACTGGCTCCGTCAGATCCGCAATGGCGAATACTCCGTGCTCCGTAAGGTAGGTCTCGTGGGATCGCTGGAGCGCGGCGAACGCTGCCAGGCAGAATTCAGGGGTGTGGCGCCCAGCCAGTCGCCAGTGGCGGGATCCCTCCAGATGGTCATGTCGATGCTGCTTGTCGCGTTGTTTGGCGAGTTTCCTGGCGTGCGAATCCTGATGCGAGGAGCTTGGTTTTCTCGATCAAACCGTGGCTCCTCGGATGTCGTAGATTGCGCGTGCCCACTCGCGCCTCCGTATCTTTAGGAATGGCCCGTCACCTCTTGCAACTGAGGCTGTCGAAGCGCCTCCGAACTCCATGGGTTCTCCACTGGGGTGTCGCGCTTCTCGGTTAACTGTGCCAAACTCATACTCTCCGCCGAATTCAACGAGGGCTTCTCCTTCAGTCGCTTCCGTCTAGGCTCTTGCTGACTGTGCTCTCCTTGTAATGCAGCCGCGTTTTCGTCATCGCTCGGGCGGCTATTTCCGGCGCATTTTTGGACTTCGCGCGTGTACTTCTTTCGCAAGATGGTCCGAGATGCTCCTCGATGGTCCTCGCCGAGAACAGATGCACGCGTCCGGGCGATGCCCAGCGTTAGTCTAGACCACGACGCGCATGAAAAACTCCAGCGTGATGAGTTGCGGTCGACGCAAAGTTAAGAATCTATGTCGGCCTTCGTGTCTATCCTCAGGGATGCGCAGGTCGTACTTGCAAGCTTGATTCATGGCTCGCGCACTTTCAGTCAGGCTCGGGCGAGAGCTTCCGCCGGCGCGGCGGCCTCAGCGAAGGTCAGCATGAGGTCGCAGCGGTCGTCGTGCTCGATCTTGGACACGTCGTAGAGGTCCTGCGCGGTGGTCTTGCCTGCGCTAAGCAGGGGCTTGACGAGGGAAGTCTCTGGGGACGTCGTTTGCCATATCGGGAAATATCGCCTTCCCGATCAAGTCCTCGAGGCGCTGGGCCTGCCCCGGCTTCATCTCGCTCTTCCTCGCCCGCGGCTCCTTCCGCGTGGCGTGGTCATCTCCCGAGCCTGACGTCTTCGATTGCAAACTCCTCCGGGCGGATGTCTTCTGCTTCCTCCGTCGGGGTCTTTATCAGCGGCGCGAACTCCTGGCGCTCGTAGTCCTGCGAGCGAACGTAGTCCCGCGAAGCAGCCCTCGAGGCCGAACGTAGCTGATGGACCTCCTCGTCTTTCGGCTCCTGAATCGCCGTCGGTGGCTGGCCCTGAAGCAACAACAAGCGACCTTGTCCTCGAACGTGTCTGGAGATCGCAATGTCGCGCTTCTGTGATCAGCTCCTCGCGCTTTATCTTGGCGATGCCACGAAGCTCTGGATCCATCTGCTTGTTTCCCCTGCGCCTCTGGCCGTTCTCGATGGGCTTCTCCCGGGGAATCGCTCGCATCTCTCGGCTCCGCATTCTCAGGTATTCCAGCCGCTGCTTTCCACCTCATCCTGGAGCCCCAACTTGACCAGTTCCCAGCGAAATCGCGCGGCCTGTGGCTCCCGTCCCAGACGCTCCTCCGCATTTCTCGCCAATGTGCCTTCTGTGAACTGATGGAGCTCGAGCAACCTCTTCACTTGGCAAGGGCTGCTGTGTTGAACTGGCGGTCGTCTAGGCTGTCCCATTGACGGATAGGGTTCCAGTGGAGGGGCGAGAGGCATCCCGCCTCCAACATGCAGAATCTGTCGGATTGGCTTTTGCCGACGCACGATGCAGATGCTTCCCGTGTTGATCGAAATTGTGGTTCATGTCTGCTTGTTGCCTCTTCTTGATGCCATCGATCATGGATGGCCTGGTTGTCGTTTGCTTCGAGGCCGACGCTCAGCTACTTGAGATGATGCTCAATTCGGCTCGGCTGCTAAGCCAAGTCGCTCGACTAATGATGGATCGTGGTCGGGGAATTGTTCGGGTCGCTCACCCAGTAGTCGCTCGTGATCGCCTGCTTGTTTGACGCTGACTGCGTGGAGCGACGACTGATGATGGGCTCGGTTTTGCCCCGGCAAATCTGATCGGCATCCCTG
Organism: Prorocentrum cordatum; assembly: GCA_963575745.1. NCBI lineage: Eukaryota > Dinophyceae > Prorocentrales > Prorocentraceae > Prorocentrum > Prorocentrum cordatum. The sequence goes on from CAUYUJ010010169.1 coordinate 154,069, forward strand.
TGGCGGCGGCGGCGGCAAACTGATCTCTGTCTGGCTGGGGCATGCGTCTTGGGCCGCGGTGGAAAGGCGGGCGCGGTCGAACTCCAGGCAATCGGAGCTCGGGCGCCCGCCCGTGGCCTGGCCCAGCGACGCCTCTGGCGGGCCGAGCGCGAGAAACGACGTGCTGCTCTCGCCCGGCGCGTCGCTATGACGGTGCACAGCGCCCAGCTGTCCCGGCGCCTCCTGCGACGTGAGTCCTGGCACCAGGCATGGCGCGATCGCGATCCTTGGCGTGGAGTGCCTCCCCTTGACCGAGTGGTATAGGAGCGGCGATAATGCTGCGGACGGGCGCGCCGTCTCCGAAACGATGCGTTTCGCATTCTTGAGACAGGATGGGCCTCGGGCCAGTCCCGGCCAAGCGGTGCTTGACGTCGCGGCGCCAGGTTGTCCACCCGCGCATTTGGCGCTGCGTGAATCGGGGAATATTTTGCCACCGAGCTGCAGCAGTAGCGCCGCCCTGGCTGCCGTGGGCGCGCTCGCGGCCATCCAGCCTGCGCGGGGTGGCTTCGCAAAGGAAGTCTGCCGCGCATTGCGCGTCTCCGTGCTGGTCCAGCTCGCGCTCGTGAAGTGCCCGGCGGCTGCCTCTGCATCGTCATCTCCGTCCTCGCTTCGATGCCTGCGGTATGAGCTGCCTCAGGAAGTTCAGGGCGCTCCCTATCATCCTCTCAGTTTCCAATGCGATGGCGTATGCAACGCAGTGGGTTCAGGTTTTGATCCTTGTGATGCGCTCAGAACCCCCCTTTGCTACGGCTAGCACCATTTCCGTCTCGCCGTTTTTCCATCGCGACCTTTTCTGCTTCCAGGTGGGCGATATCGGCGATGGAAGAATTATCGAGCCTGCTAGGCGCCCGTCTGTCTGTCTTTGGCCATGGGGATCATCTTCTCTATCTTGAACACATCGGCGTCGGCCTCCATCTCTTCCTCCATCAGCTCCTCGGGTTGGTCCTCGTCGTCTCTATCTGCATCGAGCGCGTCGTTGGTATCCTCGTGTAATTGTCCGATTGTCCGCCATGTGAGCTCCCCGCCGTCGTAGCCAGTCTGGAAGTCTGGGTGGTGGCCCTGTGTGTGTCGGTGTCCGTGTGTTGTATGTCTAACGACTTTTGGCATCTTTGACGTTCAGGAGCACTTGCGTCGAGCCCGTGCATGTTCCTGTTGGCGTGGGGCCCCCTGGCGTCTCGGACAGGGCGGCAAACCAATCCACCGCGTGGATAGCCGCGCCAGAACCTCATCTGGAGACGCAGTCTTGATCGTCTTCAATCCGGAGACCTGCGTGTCGAACCCGTGGATAGAGCTCCGCGCTCCCACTTCCGCGCCGTCGAACTTCTCAGCCGACAGAACCATCAATATCTGGGCTCCGCCTCCGTCTTCAGCGTCTACCACCAGGGTGGTTGGGTCCAGGTCCTCTGCGCGTGCCCGGGCGCCCTCTCGTTGACGTGTAGCTCAGCTGCTTGTTCGTTGGCCGGCGATCTGGCGCGTAGTCTCCGCGCCTTGGCGCGTCGCCTGTAGTCCTCCATCGTCGTCTTTTGGGGGTCGTAGCTGGGCGGCTTCGCGAATCCACCGCCTCCTTGGTCTGCGGCGGTGTCGCTTCTCCGGCCGATGCCTGCTTTCTTGGGCGGCGTCTCTCCTCGATGCTGATGTGGCGGGCGATCCCGCTGGGCTTGGCGGCCGAGCTCTTTGCGCCGTCTGCGGGTCGAACTGCTCCGATGCCCATGTCATGGTGCAAGTTCTATGCGATGCGACGCGCGCTGCCGATGCTTTTCCCGATGCGCCTTGGGCCCAAGGGCCCCGGGGGCCATCGCGCAGCGCGGGCGCGCGTGAGTGGTGCAGGGGGCGCGCGCGCACTCGCGCATTCGCGCGCCCCTTTCCATCTCCCACCTTTCGTCCGGCCCGACTGCGGCTTCGCCCCTGGCGTCTTTTGGCGCGCGCGCCCGCGCTTGCAGGGGCTCGCGACCGCCGCGGAGGTTTTGCGATGGGTGGCGCCGGCATTGATCGCGCACTGAGCTGGCCGACCAACCGCGCGCAATTACCTGCGCGCGCGGCAGGCCGTGGACAGCGCGCATTCCTGGGGAATTGCAAGATCGCGGGGCGCGGGGGCAAGTGCGAACACCGCCGCATACTCCATCGATCCTGTGACGGCGTGCGTGGGGCAGGGAGGGGCATCCGCGCGCGCCCAATGGTAGCCCGCGCCCCGTCGCGCTGTGTGGTGCGCGCCGAACTCCGCGGCTCGTGCAATGGCCGACGCGGCCGTGGCGCGCGTTTTCCCTCCGCGGATGGGCGTCGCGTCGCGCTTCGTGGCAGAGTAGTCTCGCGCCTTCGAGCCGCGCCGTTCCTTGCCAAATCCCCCTCGGGCCCCAAGCCCGGCGACGCCCGCGAGGGTCGTGGCCGCCCGAGGGGGGGTCTCGCCGGCGGGCCCCGCACGCTCCTAGGCGCTTTGGCGCCGAACGTGCGAAGGTGGCGAAGATGGCGCGATGATTCTCGAAGGGCGGGAGAGCCTCTTGCAACTCGTAAGCGGGCCCCTTGGAACGCCGCTTCTGCGTGGGACTAAATGGTTCCCGCCCCCGCCGCCGTGCCCGCGCTCGCTGCGTGGCCGTCTGAGCGAGCGCGGGGGCCGCGGGTGAATTGGATGCCGCTGCCCGCCTCATATTCGCGCCCTTCGCCCGGGCCGCGACCCGCCGAACTGGCGGGGGGGGGCCGACTGCCTGCGTTGGCGACAAGTGGGCAGGCGGGCCGTGCGTCCCAACGCAATGTTTCGTCGCCCAGCGCGCCCGCGTCATCGGCGCGCGTCCGCGGCCGCCCGCGCGACTTCCCGCCCCTCCTTCTTCCTCGTTTTCTCGCCTCTTCTTTCTCGTGCACCTGCGGCCGGGGACCTTTGCTCAGCGTGTCGCGGATGCGGCCCAAGCGAAAAGGCGCTTGACCGTATCCATTCTTGCCTTGTCTGCTATGCACTCGTCATTCTGCCCCTGCCCGCGCCCCCTTTCCCGCCGGTGTCGAAGGGCGCGCGAAAGCGGCGCGCCCCTGCCGAATTCCCAACGCCGCCGAAAAACTTCAACCTTCTCTGGAGAGCCGAACGTGTTCTTGCAAACCCGGCGACCCTTGCAGAAGCATTGTTGGCGGCGCGCCATGGGGGGAAGTCAGAGGGGGGCGGGCTTTCAGGCTCAACTCCGAACGCCTATGAAACGCTCTAAGCCTTCTCTGAAGCTACAGACGACTTCTCAAAGGCGGGGGGTCATCTGAAAAAAACCCGCCGCCTGCTGAGAAGGCCCGCCCCCTCTCACCTTGCCTTTCGGCCCGCCGCCGAGGAAGCTCGGCGGGGGGATTCTATCCAAGTGCCGCGCCGCGAGGCCCGTGACAGATGCGCGCGCCACGTTGTGCGCGTGACGGGCCTACGCTGCAGCCGCGTTCCTGCTGGCCCGCCCCGTCCAAGTGATATACGTAGCGCGACGACTCCCTGCAATGAAGCGGCCGCTGGCCCAACAATTCGGATGCCGCTTTGATGTCCGCAGTGTCAGGCCCGAATTTTCGCCACCCCCGTCAGATGCACGACAATGCATCCAAGCAGCCGTTCTGTGCAAGTCGAAGTGGTTCAAAGCCAACTCGAGCATCGCCATGAGTTCTGTTTTCTTTGTGGCATCATTGCCCAAAAAGCCGTCGTGGCCAAGGGCCATGTACTCTGTCCCGCTGGCGACGGGGACGGACAAGACACACGCGCGGAACGCAGCGAACGTCGCGGCGAAAGTAGGCGCAAACAAATATATGTGACCTCCTCGGTATCCTTGTGCACAACATGAGAACAAACGCAGTCAGGAACACTAAACAGGATTTGCACAACATATAATGTAGCTGCGCGTGCGACTCAAATCGCAGCACCGCGACACCGGCATATATTGGAGCGTCCTCTGGTTTTGAAACGTCCACGTGATGTCTATGCTCTAATCGACTTGCCTTCGAACTTGCAAGGCAATGGCGGTGGTTTCTAGCATCAGCGAATACAAACATGCGCACACACACACACACACGTGCGTGAAAAGAAAACAGCCAACCACATATTACACCATCTACGTATTTCTACTCCCTGTCCCTCCTCGTGCACCCCTCCTCATCATACATAAACGGCCAAAACAAATCCTCCCCCTTCCTCTCCCCCCCTCCTCCCGCGCTGCCCCCCGCCCGAGCACGCGCTGGGGTGAGGGGGGGGGGATGATGATGATGATGATGACGATGATGATGATTATGATGATTATGATGATGATTATGATGATGATGATAGTGATGATAGTGATGATGATGCCGATGATGACAATGATGATGATGCTGACGATGCTGCTGGTGATGATGATGATGATGCTGATGCTGATGACGATGACGACGACGATGACGATGACGATGCTGATGCTGATGATGATGATGCTGCTGCTGATGATGATGATGGTGATAATGATAATGATAATGATAATGATACTGATCATGATACTGATAATGATGATGCTGATGATGATGATGATGATGATGATGATGCTGATGCTGATGCTGATGATGATGATGATGCTGCTGCTGCTGATGATGATGCCGAGGAAAAGGAGAAGAAGGAGGAGGAGGAGGAGGACGAGGAGGAGGAGGTAGAATGAGGGTGAAACTATTGAGGGAGAGCGGATGACCCTCCTCCTCCCCGTCCTTCAACCTTCTCTTCTCCGCCTCTTCCTCCATCGCCTCCCCCTCCAACAGAGCCGACTGAGCGCCGTGGTCGGAACACCGCGCCGCCCACGCCGCGCCGCGGCAGGCGGGGGGCCACGCCTCCACGGCGATCCAGCGCGCCCGCCGCCAGCGCGGCCCCTGCGCGCCCGCCCGCTGGGCGGCGGGCCGCAGGCCTTCCAGGGCCGCGGGCCTCCTCCGGCCTCCCTCTCCCCTGGGGGGAAGCGATAAAGGGGGGACTGGCAAAGGGGGGGTACGTCGACCTGGAATCGGCGATACGTCGCCGATGGGCTCTCGATCTTGAGTCCGCACATTTCTGGGCGTGCTGGGGCTATCGGGCCCCTGTCGGCGATCAATGGGCGATTGGGGGTCGATGCGTCCCCCCCGATGCCTACCCCCCCTATCGTTGCCCCTGATGATCCCCTTGCATCCTCCTCCCCTCCCGAGCCCGCGCCACGGGGCATAAACCGGAATGCCTCCCCGGAATGCCTCCCTGGAGTAAGATGCCTCCCCAGGTACGCCCACGACGGGTGGGTTGGCTGGCTGACCAGCTGTCCTGGGGGAAGCCCTCGGGTCATGGCTGGGCGTTCGGGCCGTCGGTGGGAAGGTGGGCGCCCCACCACAAGAAAGCCATTTTGCGCAACGCCGAACTTCATCGCCAACGGGCAGCCTGGGGTAAGGGAAACTTTCAGCGCCGCCGGTATTCAAGCTTCGAACCTCAGAATCCTGTAGAATCCCCCCCTCCCCATGCCCCAAGCTTGTGCCCCCACGGTAGGCACCAGAATTCAAGTAGCGGGGGGCTGGCTGCCCTCCTTTCACCTCCTCAACCATCACGCCGCGTTGAAGATTCAGATTTGTGAGAGGTGCGGGCCATTGCCGACAAGCGGCTTTGGTCCTTGGGCAAGCCCTGCACCAAGGCCGCCGTTCTCGCGAAATCGATCACAAGCACTGCTGCTGGCCTCGGAAGACGCGTACCAGACATTAGAATATTAATTGATGGCTGTACCGGTGGACGTGCAGGCCGCTGCGGGCAAACGTGTCTATCATCCGTACACGCTTATTCGGCCTAGTTCGGTTCAGTGGGCAATCCTATGTAGTATCAACTTGCTCCTCAATGCAAGCGGCCCCCAAGAGGACCCTCGGGCTTCGCTGGAGTCGGGGGCGGGGGCAGGTCTTCTGGTGTGGGAGAAGGGGCCCCCAGGTCTCAAGAGGTTCCCAGTACGCCTCGAAGAGGCCCCCAGGAGAATCCCACGAGTCGCATCCTGGCTGCCGCAGTACTCCCACGTTCCCACTGCGCCTGTCCACCTCCCCAGGGCAGCATGGACCGAAAGGAGGAGGAGGAGGAGGAGGAGGAGGAGGAGGAGGAGGAGGAGGAGGAGGAGGAGGAGGAGGAGGAGCTAAGCTACTAGATCCGCCGCCTCCCCTCGATTCATCGAGAGGGTGCCTGGCGCGCCAGACTTCCAAGGCGCCTCTGGGCCCGACCAGCAGCCTTCCACCAACCCTTCGGCCCCCCAACCTGAAGGGGCCCCAGGACACACAAATAAATACACACAAATAAAATGATTCCCCATATTTTCCCATATTTTTTGAGTTTTTGTTTCCCCCCCCCACTTCCCATATTTTCCTGGGAGTGGACGATTAATTGTGTCTGTGTGTTTTTTCCCCTCCTGACAACCGCCGCTCGTCGCCGGGGCCCGGGCAACACCAGCAGCCGGATGAGACAGTTGAAATGGTTCGAGATGACCACCAGGACGGCCCAAGAGAGCCCCAAGGCTGCCTGGCCCTCTCGGGTGAAGCGCCCGCGGGGCCCCTCGCCTTTGCATCCCCCGGAGTCGCAGGAAACGTTATTACCACGGCCCGCTTCGGCCCAGTGATTTCGTAAGAGACTGAGGCGACCTGACATCCGACGTCGAGAGGATTCATACGGTCGTAAAAAATCCCGACCGCAACTTCCAACCAATCCTTACGCGGGTCTCTCCGGCCAGATTGATCCGCGAGGGCCCCCTGGGCCCGAGATGGGGCAGAGGCGCCCGCCGCCAGAAGCTGAATGAAGAGGTGCGCCTGTGAAGGCCGCCCGCCCGCCCGCATGGGGCCGAAGAGCATGGGGTCGGGGGATCGCGCCGCACCGCTGATGCATCGGCGATGCGGCGCGATCCGCCGAACCCCATCCCAAACATCTAGCACTATCGCAAAAAACAATTCTTTTCCGTCCCGCGTCGTCTCAGACGTGGCCCTGGGGAGGCCGACGCTATCGTTAGGTCGGGCATGTCCCCCTACAGGCGGATTGTGGGCGAAAAATAAAACAACTCAAACAATACTCTCAAATAGTCAGAAAATGCAAAACAAGTCGTTCCCAGACAATTTCTTGACTACTTCTGTCCTCCTGTAGACGGACAAGCCCGCCTTCACGCTATCGAACAACCTCCGACGACCCCGTCCACCTCGGCCTCAGTTGGTCGGAGCCGGGCGAGCTCAGACAACGGCGGCTCAAAGCTTTTCCGCCCCGCGTCGTCCCAGAAGTGGCCCCAGGGAGCCCGACGATATCGGAACGCCTCCGCCGACCCGCCGACCCCGTCCACCCCGGCCCCGGTTGGCCGCCAGCATCGCGAGCTCAGACAACGGCGGCTCACCGTCAATCCCCGGACCCCCCCCCAGCTGGGGTCCAGACGCACCGGTTTCCCGAGCTGCGTCCAGATGTCAGTGACGGCACGGGCCCCCCCCCCGAAGGCCAACTAACCAGCCTTGAACTTATCCCTATCCCTAAGATGGGCGAGCAACGAGCGAGGACAATCTTAGGGATGTGCCCTCAGAAACCGAGGGAATCCGTAAGATCGGCATCGAGGTGAGGTGATGCCAAGCACAGGGATAAGGATCTGCTTCAAATTGGTAACCAGCTATCGTCTGAACTCGCCTCCTCCGAACTGGGCGGCCTGGAGCCTTTCGGTGACGCACCGAATCAACGAAGGCCACGTCGTGAACCCTGGCCAGCCACAAAGTGGCTCCCAAACCCAAGTCAACGAACGGAGGGGCGGCGGGGTCGCCTCCACGCGCCTCCCAAACCCAGGTCGGCCACAGGGAGATCGGAAGGGATGGGCTGAGAGTACGCAGTCGGACACCCAAAGCAAATGGTCAAAGAGATTACTGCTATGAAAGCCGGAATTTCGTACGCGGGCCTGGAGACGAACTGGCAAGCCTGTCAAGAGGTGGGCTGACGCGAAACCCGTGAAGCTCTCTGTCGATTGTACTTTCCACGTTTCGCCATCCACGGCCTGCCCAAGCAGTCTCTTGACTGCCAGCAGGGGACCGCTCCCGGCAGGGAGTGGACGTCAGGCCGCTCTGCTCTGCTCTGCTCATCACGTGCGCCACGAGCCTCTGGACGCCCGCAATGGGTACGGAAAACATGGGCACGTACGATGCCCAACAACAAATCTTGTCTAAAACTGACAGCGGCCGCAGTTGGGCAACCGGCCGTCTGTCCCAAATGGACAGCATCTGTGGGGACTTCGACGAATCCTGTTCGCAATGAATGGGAACTGCTGTCGGTCTTCGTACTTGAGAGGCCCCCCAGATGGGGTCGAAGCAGATGGGGTCGGAAGATCGCGCCGCGTTGTCAATGCATCGGCGATGCATCCTCGACGCCGGAGATGCATCGGCGTCGTCGGCGCGGAGGAAGCCGGGCTCCACGTCGAGCCGCATCGACGATGCATCGGCGGTGCGGCGCGACCCTCCGACCCCATCTGCTTCAGCCCCACCCGGGAGGCCCCGAGAGCCCGCAGGGCCGGGCCCGCCCCCGGGGCGCGCCTCCCGCCGCGAGCGTCCGCCAGGCCATCATGCCCGCCGCGCGGCGGCGCGGGGCGGGCCGCGGGGCGGCGCTGCGGCCGACAGGAGGCGGCGTGCGGCGGCTCGCAGGGCGGCTGCTCGCAGGTCGAGCGGACCCCCACGTCGCGGGTGGTCTGGGCGTTGTTCACAGGGGGGCGACCAACGGGGAGGGCGAAGGGACGTGCACTTTTACTGCCCCTCTAGAGGGCCCCGTTGGGGCCCCTGAGGTGCACGAGAGGTGCATCTTTCTTCGCCCCTCGTTTACGGCCCCCCCCCTGATGCAACGCCCGAGTGACGCCTCTTGTCCGAGGCCGGGACTCGTGCACATGCACCATCTAGGGAACCGATGCCCGTGGATAGTAATACCAGCGGACCCCAGGGGCCCGAGAACACCCATAGGAGAGGACTGAAAGGGAGGAGGAGGAGGAGGAGGAGGAATCTGAATAATATGAGAAACAACAAGAGGAGAGGGAGGAGGAAACGGACACGATTAGGAAGCCTTTTGTGGGGCACTTAGGGGCTCATCTGTGGCCGCTTTGGGCTTCGTGTAAGCGTTTTTGGGGTCCGCTGGGGACCTCTTGGAATCATCTTGGAAACAGGGCCCCCTCCCAGCAGTTCGACGTCCGCTTCTGTGGCCCCTTGTGGGGCCCGTGGGGGCTTCTTAGACGCCCCCGAGACCCTTCTGGCAAGACCTCAAGAGGCATCCATTAGAACTCTGACCCTTTGCCAAAACACAGTGGCGGGAAGAGCCGAAGGCCACACCACCACCACCGCCACCACAGACCACCATATCACCACCACCACCGCCACCACCACAACCACCACAACCCACTATCACCACAACCACCACCATCACCACAAACCACCTCACCACCACTACCACCAAAAACGCCACCACCACCAGCACCACCACAACCCAGCACAACCCAGCACAACCACCACCACCAACACCACAAACCACCACACCATTACCACTACCATTACCACCACCATCACCACCACCGCCACAACCACCACCATCACCACAACCCACCACCAACACCACCCCCACAAAGCACGGCACCACCACCACAACAATCATCACCACCACCCACCACCCACCACCACCACCACCACCACCAGCACCACTAACAGCAGCAGCACCACCACCACCAACACCACAGCCCACCACCACCACCACCACAAACCACCACGCCACCACCACCACCGCCAACACCACGACCACCACCATCACCACCTCAACCCACCATCACCACCACCAAACCACCACACAACCACCACCACAGCCACCACCACCACCACCACGACCACAACAGCACACAACCACCACCACCAATACAACAACCCACCACCACCACCACCACCATCACCACAATCTACCACACCACCACCACCACCGCCACAACCACCACCACTACTACCAGCAGCGCAACCCACCACCACCGCCACAACCACCACAAACCACCTCACCACCACCACCACCACCGCCACTACCACCACCACCAGCACCCCCGCCGCCAGCGCCGACGCCAGCGCCTCCAGCCCGAGGAGAGGGAGAGAGAAGTAGGGGAGGGGGGGGGGTCGAACCCCCCCCCCTTCCATCCAGGAGGGGGGGGGTCCGGTTCCAACCCCCCCCCACTCCAAGCGACCACAGAACGCGCTCTTTCCCATTTTTGGGGTCTCCTGGGGCCCTTTTGTGGGCCATCAGCATTACCACGACCATGATCATGAAGTTCATTCTCAGTTTGCCCGGGGGTGGCCAGACCATTGCAGCAAACAAGGGGGGCATACTTGTAAGGTGCTGGAGTTGCGGGGGGAGATTTTTTGTGGAAGGGGGACGATTCATAAATGATATGGGGTGCCTGGTCACTCTGGGAACAGTGTCTAGTCTGTGTGCGCGAGGCCCCTTCGAGGCTTCTTGTGGTCTCCTGTGGGGCTTCTTGCACGCTTTTGGAGCGCATGTGTTGGAGCTTCTGGGGGCCTCTTTGGGACATCTTGGGGGCGTCTTGGTGGCCTCTGGTGTGTGTGTGTGTGTGTGTGCGCGTGTGTGTGTGGTGCGTGTGGGTGCGCGCGCGTGCGCGCGTGTGTGTGTGTGTGTGTGTGTGTGTGTGTGTGTGTGTGTGTGAATGTGTGTGTGTGTGTGTGTGTGTGTGTGTGTGTGTGCGTGTGTGCGTGCGTGCGTGCGTGCGTGCGTGCGTGCGTGCGTGCGTGCGTGCGTGCGTGTGGGTGCGCGCGCGTGCGTGCGTGCGTGCGTGCGCGCGTGTGTGTGTGAACGTGTGTGTGTGTGTGTGGTTGTGTGTGTGAACGTGTGGGTGTCTGTGTCTGTGTCTGTGTGTCTGTGTGCGTGTTCGGGAAATCTTGCCCCGCCGTCGGGCGCGCCGCGCGTTCGCCGCTCTCGGGACGGCGCTGGCCTGCTCGTCGCCCCGCGTCAACTCGTCGCGGAAGCTCCTTCGCGAAGGAGGAAGCAGGGAGGGAGAGAGGGAGGGAGAGAGGGAGAGAGGAAGGGAGTGCAGGAGGGAGGAGGAACATTTTGGGGGAGATTCAGGTTCCGTCTGTCTGTCTGTCTGTCTGTCTGTCTGTCTGTCTCTCTCTCTCTCTCTTTTTGCCTCCTCCGCTCTGTCGCCGCGGCCTACGAGGTCGGGCTCCGAGGGTGGGAAACGCGGCGGAAAAAAGGAGGAGGAGGAGGAGAGGAGAGAGGAGGAGGAGGAGGAGGAGGAGGAGGAGGAGGAGGAGGAGGAGGAGGAGGAGGAGGAGGAAACGGGCAGGGTGCCTGGGATGAGGGGGCAAAGGGGGGAAATAATGTATTCCAACCCCTCCCCCCTCCTCCCTCGAACTGGACGGCGCAATTCACTACGCCGAACCGAACCGAGCAAAAGATACGGCACCGTCGAGAACTGGAGGCGCTTCGGACCTTGACCAGAACGAACCAACGACTTTCCCGAACATGCAAGAAACGATTGGCCCGGAGGCTCTACACATTCCCCCTCCTCCTTTCCCGCCGTCCCCGTCGTCTCCGTCGTCGCCGTCGCCGTCGCCGCCGTCGCCGTCGCCGTCGCCGTCGCCGTCGACGTCGCCGCCGCCGTCGTCGTCGTCGTCGCCGTCGCCGTCGCCGTCGTCGTCGTCGTCGTCGTCGTCGTCGTCGTCGTCGTCGTCGTCGACGTCGTCGCCGATCGACGTCGATCGCCTCCGTCGTCGAGGCCCCTCACGTGCGCCGCCAGAGGGGTCCCAGCGGTGGCGCCAGTCTCGACCGCGGGGGAAACGTGGGAGCCCAATCGGAGCACGCGCGCGAGCGAGCGAAGGGCACCGCCGCTGCTTCGCGAGGACGACGGCGGCAATGCGGGGCCTGCCCGCGGACCTTCGGCCGCGCCACGGGCAGATCGTGATTTTGCGGCGAGCGGGCGGGCCGTGCTCGTCGCGGCTTCGGCCGGGGCGGCACGGCTGGGCACCCGGGGTGGCCAAGTACGTGGCGTGGGTACGCTTGTAGTTACACACGGGGTGGCATTTGCGATCGCATCCGCACGCGCGCACATCCACGGCAACAAAGGCACGCGTGAAGCGCCCCTGGCCGAGCAGCTAAAGAAACTTAGCGCATCAACATGATTTATTAGTCAGTCAGAACCGTGCCTGGACGGCACATCGGTTGCAGTACGCGGCTGCTGCAAGCACTGCCGCTGGCGCTCGAAGTCGCCTGGTTCGCAAGTTCGCAATGGCATGTCCTTCAATGGCCTGGGAATATATGGATGAGCAGACCAATTCTCGGCCTGAGGGGATGAGGGGGGAGGATCAGAACACGAAAACGAGGAATGACAACTAACAAACCGTCAGAACTGGTGATCGGGGCAATCGATGCCGCAACTGCCCCCCCCGTAATCAGGAACATACATACATGTAGGGGACCGAACGGCTCCCCAGACGATTTGGTGAGTAGGTGGCTCCGCAGCAGCGGGGCTCGAATGAAGGGCGCGTTGCATTTCGGCAGGGGCGCGCGCGTCGGCCGCCGAGATCGGGAGCGCGCGCGCAGGCGCCGTGGCGCGATCTTCGTTCTGAAGTCTTCCCTCTCCTCCCTGTCTCCCCATCCCGCCGCCCTCAACGTCGGCTCCTCGCCGCCCGTTCCTCGTCGCTCCACGCCTGTTCGTTCTCCTCCAACTTCCTCTCCCGCTTCCTCGCTCTCTCCTTCCCATTTTTCCCTCCATCCCATTGCATCCCTGGCACCCCATCGAAGTTCGCAGTTCGAAGTTTGAAGTTCGGAGTTCGAAGATCGAAGTTTGAATTTCGAAGCTTCGCACACTGTTTGCCCATGGTTTTGCCGGATCCCCCGCGAATGCGCCTGCGTGATCGCGGCCCGCTGTAATTCATCTCGGACGGCCTCGTCCACTCCAGCCGTGGCAGGCCAGACCCGCCTTCCGTCTCTGAAGAAGATCTGTGAGCGCGGTAGATTCGCGTTAAAAAAAGCGCCACCACCTTGCCACAGAGCAGCGGTCGACTTGACAGGGCACGCAGGCAGATCTTGTGCTGGCGCGACATGTTGCGCACAGCCTCGGTGCTAAAGTGTGAGATCATCGACTGCGGTCTGCCAACTAGTTTGCGCTAGCACTGTGATTGGAAAACGTTGGCTCTGTCCCTCAACTTTTCATAAGAACCGCGCCTCCAAAATGTATTTCGGTTTTGTCAGCACGCATGGGCTGAGGAAGACATCACGAATTCCTCTGTCACGTAATGTTGGCGGGCATCCACTTCCTCAATCTGCACATAATCGAAATCCGCGCGAGCTTCCCTGTCTCTCTGGACGAACGAAGTTCCAAAGCTTCCATCTGATCAAAAAAGACTTCCAGGGTGCGCAACCAAAACAACCACCTTCACGGGCACGCATTGCGGCATGAACATGTCGGTGTTGTGTCGGTTTCGCAGGTGTACCGTTTCCCCCCGATCTAGCTCCAGGCCGTGCAAATGCGCTCGCAGAATTAACCCGCAGAGGACACATTGGAAGCGCCCGAAATAGTTTGATATCAAAGCCGTGCCATCAGCATGGGTGACATCGGTGCATTGCGTTCCAGCGGGGACGTCGTCGAGCTTGTCGTTCACATGCTTTTGTTATTGTTATCATTGTCTTGTTGTTATCCGCCTGCCCTCTTGTTGGGTCACCAAGCTGTAGGGCGAAGTTGCTGTTCCCTGCGCTGGTTGCAGCTTCAATTCCCCAATGTTACAGGAAACAAGCGCAAAAAACAGCCAAGGTCTACTCCATGGGGGGGGGACGGGGGGTGCGAGGGCCCTCGCCGATCGGCAAACCAGTGAATCAGAAAACGACGACTATGCCGGATCTGTTTGGAAAGCTCTTCTTCCAATGCGCGGTGGCGCTGTGTCGTCGCGTGGTGCGCATCTGGTTGTGAGCTCTTTTCCCAATGCGTGGTGCGGATCTGTCTGGAAAGCTCTTCTTCCGATGCGTGGTGGTGTTGGAACGCTCGTCTTCCAATGCGTGGTTCTGTAATCCGATCAGGTCCGAAGCGCCGCGCCAGATCCGTGGCCTCTTCGCCTCGAACTCTGGTCGGACGAGAGATATCGGCGGCGCGTTCTGTGCGACTGGCAGCGTAACCCGCGTGCTGGCCCAGATCTGCCAGCGGCGTCACAGCGGAGCTGGCCGCGACGAGCGACTGGCGGAAATGTCGGGGGGAACGAAGGGGGGGGAAAGCAAAAGGTAGGGCTGAGAATCAGCTCGCGTAGCTGATTTTCCCAGCGCCTCCCGGCGCCGGGAGGCGCCCATGTATCGAGGAATGGGCCCGGCGGCGGGGCCGAAACCAGCTGCATGCAGTAGATTTCGTAACCCCCCGTTTCCCTATCCCCCCCTTTCGCTCGGTCCGAAATTGTGATATGACCTAAGCCCGTTGCAAGGATCTCAAGTCACGTGTCTGCCCGCGACTCCGCGGCCTGGCCGTGTGCACCTCGATGTCTGGCTCGGCAACAACCAGACAGTGGTGGGAGGCGAAAGGGATCGATTTGTGCTGGCGCGACGCGTCGAGCGGCGTGCTGCCACTCCTGGTCTGTGATGAGGTGGTCAAGCGCTGCTGATTTCTTTGGGGTCGGCTCGCTTGTCGGGCCTGTGCCCATGTGGGAATACGTGATTCACTCCGCGACAAGCCTGTCCAATAATGTCTTGGAAGCGACCATTCCGAGTGCCATGCGCTGGGCTGCCAGCGCGTGGCGGCGTTGTGAGAGCTCAGCGGGCCGCCGAAGGCGAAGGGGCCAACGACGTCGACCACTTCGCAGAAACGCGGGTCAAACCGGGCATTCGTGCCTCGGGTCATTATATTTGACCCGTGCGCTTCGCACTTGCCAACGGTCTCTCGTGCACGGTCTCGTGCGACATACCGAAAATGGCGCCCCAGACCGATGCACTCTAAAGCTGACTGTGGTGCGTACTTAGAGACTGCGTACATGGCGCCTCCAGGGGTAGTTTGAGCGTCGCAGTGCGGTTGTTGATCTGCGCGAAGAGACACCACTGAATGTGTCATCCACGACGCAGTCATTATCGGGCCACTGGACAAGATGACAAGGCTTCCATCATTCACGGAGTCTGGTGCTCCCGCGACATGTGCTTCTTATAAGCGTACAACTTCCAATCGCTTCTGGTTCATAATCCGGCCACTCAGTTCCAGCTTCGTGGAAACAGTCTCAACACCCGGCCCCTCAACATTCCAAGACTAGAACCACTCTCGCTTCACGCGCTTAGGTTCTCGCAAGGTCTCGTTGTAGTATAAAGTGTTGGGGATCGGAGGACACCTGTTGTCACACGGATCGCGCCCCTCAGGGAGCTCCACCGACGGCCGCAGAGACAAGTTTGGCTTGGCGTCCCCCCGCCCATGTCGGCACACCCCTCACATGGATCGCGTCCCACAGGGCGCTCCACCTACGCCCCAGAGACAAGGTTCGCATACGCAACTCACGCGGATCGTGCCCCGCAAGTATCTGCATTCGCGGCGCCAGAGAGAACCTTCATGGCGTCGCCCCACTCACTTCTGCACACCTCTCACATAGATCGTGGCCGGCAAGGAGTTCCACGGACGGCCCCAGAGACAACTTTTGCATCCCGCCCCCCCGCCTAATTCGGCACACCTCTCAGATGGATCGTGGCCCACAGGGATCTCTACCTACGGCCCCAGAGGCAAGGTTCGCATTGCGCCCCCCCCTGGCCATTGCGGCACACCCCATCATGCGGATCGTGCCCGCAAGGAACACCGCCTACAGGCCCAGAGACAAGGTTCGTACAACGCCACCCCGCCCATGTCGGCACACCCGTCGCGCGAATCATGCCCCAGAAGGAGCTCCACCCATGGCACCAGAAGGCAGCTTCGCGCGGCGTCCCCCAGCCCATTTCGGAACACGCCTCGCACGGCTCGTTCCCCGAGGAGCTCCATCTGCGGCATCAATGGGCGCGATCGCGCGGGGGCATCCGAAATATTCGGCACACCCTTCACGCTGATCGTGCCCCACAAAGACTGCAGCGCGCCAATGTACGCGTGCTCCGCAATAGCCCGCTTTTCGCGTTGCCCCGCGGCGCGCGTACTATGAAGAGACCAGTGCCCTGCGCTACACGTGATTGTATAGGGACGGGTCTGTCGCCAAGCCAATTGCTTGCTTATCTATGGCATTGAGGCCATACTGTAACCGTGCCTGACTTTGGGCCAGATGCTTGATCTATACATGTAACTCGGGGTCTCTTAGCATGCTTCTCGAGTGCCTCATGGGGCGAATCTTGAAACTTCTTGTGGCCGCTTGTGGGCCGTGGGGGAGCCTCTTGGGGCCTCTTTTGAAGCCTTTGGGGGCCTCTTGGATGCCTGCTGCGGCCTCGGGGGCCCACTGTGTTGGAGGGCTCGAAATGTCAGTTTGAGTTCCCCCTCTTGGACCCCTCTTGGGGCGCCTCTTGGATCGTCTAGGGCTTTTGTTTTGGGTCAACCGCCAAGATAGCACACTACAACTTGCACGCTAGATACGCGTCAACCGCCAATCAAGCACACATCGGCAAAGTATAATGCAGATGGGCTGCCCGTGGCCTTAACGACGGAAGTGTCGTATGAGGGGGAGAGGTGGGCGGCGGCGGGCGAGAAATGCCAGTCATAATGGCGGCGCCTCCGCGGGGCCTTGGCCAATACACGCGCCCGAATCACTCTCGAGTGCTATAAATCCACTTCACGGTGGAGTGCAGATCGCGATTACAGCAGCGGCACGGGGAAGGGGGGAGATGAGAAGGTCGCGGGCGACTACAGTTCGGCTGCCGTTGATGAAAGAGACCGTCCTCCTCCTCCTCCTCCTCCTTCGACCTTCGCGAACGAGGGAATGAGCACGGCAACGTATGGGTGGGCACACTGGCGCAGCCGTTTGGCTACGGCAGCGTGGTCGTCGAAACCGAACAACCAACCAACCAACCTCGTGCCTGGCATGGCCGACATTACACGTCGGTCGGTAACAATGCATATACTCATGAAGTAGGAAGGCGCTCGACAACTACTGGTGAAACCATTCGATCATTGAAGCAAGAAAATACAATTACAAATACAGGTACAACCTGCATGCCGGCTCCAAGGGCAGGCAGGGACAAAGGATTGTGAAACGTGTCTTGGTGAAAACTGCGGCACGGGTCGCTCACATCTGGTAGAAGAGTGCCTTCCAGCTCGATCATTGAAGCAAGAAAGTACAGAAACATATTACGACTTGGGCGTCCAAAAAATCCACCGACCGTGTCGGCGTGTGGAAGACGCTCTTTCGCTCGTCGTCGTCGTCGTCGTCGTCGTCGCCGTTCCCCCCCTTTCCCAGGGCCCTCCTCCCCAAGCGCGCCAGCCACCACGACATTAAGCAACGTCGTAGTTGAGTCGAAGGGAATCCTCTTCCCTTTGATCCCTTCCCCGTCGGGGGGGCACCCGCATGCAGTGGGAATCCAAACCGACTGGGCATAATCCCAACCAGCTGGGGGTAATTCCAAACAGCGATAACGACAAACTGGAGGTAATCCCAACCATCTGTTTTAATTACACAATAACTCCACAATCTGATTTTAAGTATGTCGCAACGTTCATACACTCCCCCAAACCAAGTGGTCGGCTCACGTGCGCATCCGAATTCGAGTACGCAGCTTTTCTGCCGCAGTTGGAAATACACCCAAAACGCCTTGCGGTGATGTGGACCTCGCGATGTGGATATGGATGGCGGTGTGTGAGGCTTGTGTGGTGTGTGCGGTGTGTGTGTGTATGTGTGTGAAACAGAGGCTGCGGAGGTGACGGGAAACAAGCGGGCCCGCCCAAGCTGCGGTGACGGACGCTTGCACCGAGGATTACCGCAACACCCCCCAAGACGGGGAGCGAGCCATCCCCCGTCCCAGGCGTCTTCTGTCACGTCCCCCTGAATTCCATCGGAGCCCTGGCCGCGTCAATCTCAAGGAGGTATAGCGTGAGGCGGTGGACCACATGCGGCCTGGGCCACGTATTGTACGCGGTGGGGGCACCAGGCGCCCCGCCCGACACGGCGCTGCCTTCCTTCGCATGTTCCCCCGTTCAGGCTGCAGCGGGTCCTCCGTGCGCTGGGTCGCTTCTGGTGCGAAACGCGCCCCTGATTGCGGGGAGGGCTCCATGACTTACCGTCGGTGCACCTATTCGGTGTCCCCCCCCCCCCGCTTTCTGCAGACAGCTCACGGCCGCATACCGCGGCCCCACCCCGTGTGGAGGCGGTGCACGACACGGTGCCCTTGACCGTGGGTTGGCTCGCTGGCCCCCGCCCAAGCCTGACGGCCCCTCCCCTTCCTTTGCCTGGTTTTCAGGCCAACGCGCGGCAGCTCTGCCAGTGGGCTTGCTCGCTCGCTGCTCCCTCCCTGCTGCTCCTGCTCCCCCGTGGGCGCTGCCATCCCCCCTCCCTGCGCCTCGGAGGTCACCAGATCTCGGCGCCCGCCCGCCCGCTTGCTGGCCCTTCCCAATTCCAAGCCGCTCCCCATGGTGGCGTGGCTCCGCATCTTTTCTTCGCCGACACGCCGGCCGCTCTTGCCGCGCTCATCGCAGCGCACTCGTGGCGGCCAGCGCTCCCCCCTACTCCCTCTCCCATCGCACCTCGAAGGTCACCAAATCTCGGCGCTTTGCCTCGCCGCTGGGTTCGCCTGCTCCGCCGGCTCCCCCGTTGGTGTGGTGACTGCATCAACATGTGACAGGCATTTCTCATTGCAGCCGTTTGCTGCTAGTCCAAGTCAGCCCCTTCTGGTATTCCTATAGGCTGATATTGATTGGCTGGTCTGGTCGTTCTAGACCTGCCCATTCGTGGTACCTGCTCCCCCCACCACGGCTCTGCCCGGCCGCCGTCGGGCTGCCTTCCCCCCCCAACTGCTGCCCGGCGCCGCGGCTGACTCCCCCCTCCGGCATCCGCTCCGCCGCTGCCGGGGCTTGCCTAAAGCGGGCCCGGCTTCCTCTCTTCCCGTTGCGCCGGGGTCTCGTCCTCTCCTCCCGTGCATTGCGGCCCAATTTGCATCTAGCGCGCCCCACTGATGCCCGATCGCCGGAGCAGTATCCTCTGCTCAGACGCCAACGAAAAAAAAGTGTGTGTGTGTGCTGCGTGTGCGGTGCGTGAGGTGTGTGCGATGAGTGCGGTGTGTGCTGCGTGTGCGGTGTGCGCGGTGGTGCCGTGCTGTATGGTGCGCCCTATGATCTATCATATGGTACTACTCTTGACATATCAAATATTACGACGTGTTACTTATCATAAAATCCAACTTATGACGTAACATACCGGCACATGTCAAAACTGTCATATGTTACTACTTACGAAATGCCATGTGATACAACCTATGCTGTGCCACATGATATCGGGTATGTTGTGCCGTACGGCGATACGACTCTTTACCCATCATATAACGTAGCATCTGGTATATCTGTGGCGTATCATATGGTATTGTCTGCGCAGTGGTATTAGATACTACACATGCTGTAAATGCTACGGCATACGACCAATCATCGGGTTTCCCATGCTGCATCACATGACGCTCCATATGACGTGCCATGTGATACCACTTATGGTGTGTGGTTTGATGAAACCTATGATGTCTCATACGATACCACTTACGATGTATACCGTGCTCAACCACATGGTGTATCACATGATGCCACCTACATTGTGTCATGCGTATTACTTGTGCGGCATCATATGACACAACCTATGTCGCGTGTCATGATACCAGCTAGCATGCATCGTGTGATATTACCAATGACATGTCGTTTGGAATCACAGCTGGCGTATCATGTGTGGGACGGGGAAAATATGAGTGATAAGAGGGATCGAAGGCTTCAGAAAGAGTGATAAGAGGGGTGTAGAGGGGCTACGAGAATCACTAAGGGTTGGAAGGGCCAGCGGGGAAGAAAGGATAAAGGGGGACTCACCAGGTTTTTTGACGGATTTGGGCGTTCTCGTTGTTTCGGCTTCCCCACGCTCCCAGACGACCCACAAAAGGCCCCAAATCGCTCCACGACCATCCAAGAGGCCTCCGAGAGAGACCCCAAACGGCCCAAGAGGGCCCCCAAAACGGTTCAAGAAGCTTCAAAGACTGCCCAGAAGGCCCCCAAGACGGCTACAAGAGGGGGCCCAAACGGGGGACCCGAAGGGACATTTCGAGCCCTCGGCTCCGATAGCTTTTCAAGGGCTTCTCATGATCTTCTCAAGGGCTTTCCATAAGTCCCACCAGCCCTTTGGGCGTGAATGGTTTAGGGAGCTCTCTCTGTTCTCAACCCCCCAACCCCCCTTCTTCCCCTTCGGGGAGGGGTTTACCCCTCCCCCTACCCCCTCCCCCTGGGCCTGGAGAGGGAGCCCCGCGGGTGGTCAGGGGGGTCTTTTTCGACTCCTGGGAGGGCAAAAAACGACGACCCTCACGAGGATTCTGGCCCCGACGGGGGGATAGAGAAAAAGCCCTCTCCTCTTCTGTGAAGCCAAAATCATTGATTTTACTACGGTTTTGGCCCCATTTTGGCCTTCTCGGGGGACAGCGCTCCTCTTCCTTGTGCTCAAAATCATTGATTTTACTAAGGTTTTGGGCTCATTTTGTCTTTCTCAGGGGGTAGCGCTCCTTTGCGCTTCTGAGGAGGGCGCAAGAGGCCCCCAAGAGGCCCCAATATGCCCCCAGAGGGGCTCCCAAGAGGCCTCCAAGAGGCCCCCAAGAGGCCCCCAAGAGGCCCCCAGAGGCTCCCAACAGGCTCCCAAGAGGCCCCCACGAGGCCCCCAGAGCCCCCAAGAGGCTCCCAAGAGGCCGCCAAGAGCTCCCCAAGAGGCCCCGAAGAGGCCCCAAGAGGCCCCACGAGGAGCCCGAACGACTCACACCAGGACGAGGGGCCCGAACGACTCACACCACGAAGAGCCCGAACGACTCACACCACAAGGAGGGGCCCGAACGACTCATGCCTGGACGAGGCGCCCGACCGACTCACACCACGAGGAGCTCGAACGACTCACATCAGGACGAGGGGCCCGAACGACTCACACCACGAAGAGGCCGAACGACTCACACCACAAGGAGGGGCCCGAACGACTCGCACCAGGACGAGGCGCCCGAACAACTCACACCACGAGAAGCCCGAAGGACTCACACCACGACGCGGGCCCCTAACGACTCACACCACGAGGAGCCCGAACGAATCACACCAGGAGGAGGGGCCCGAACGACTCACACCAGGACGACGGGCCCGAACAACTCACACCACGAGAAGCCCGAACGACTCACACCAGGACGAAGAGCCCGAACGACTCACACCACGAAGAGCCCGAACGACTCACACCAGGAAAAAGGGCCCGAACGACTCAGACCAGGACGAGAAACCCCAAACGACTCAAACCACGAGGAGCGCTTTCTCTCCCTCCTCCTTCGCCTCGTCCTTCTCCCGCTCCCCCCACAAGGAGGATGTACAAGGAGGCGGGAGGAAGGAGGGACAGGGGAGATATGCGGGGCCCAGCGGACACACGCCTGAAAAACACGACTGTCGGCATGCTTCGCGAGAGTTGCTGCTGTGAGATGGGCTGGTGGGGATACGCGAAGCGTAAAGAATTTCTCAAGGGCTCCCCATAAGCTTCTCAAGGGCTTCACATCGATAAGTTTTCGTACGCTTCTGAACAAGAGAAGCCTTCGTATATCTCGGGGTGAACACCGAACACATTGGAATTTCGTCTAGCTGGTTGAAGTTTCCCCCATTGCCGGGTCGGGGGGGGGGGTCTGGGGTCAGAATGCCATCCCCCCTGGGGGTTCTGGGCTCCAAAAGAACCCCAAGACGGTCCAAGAGCGCCACAAGATGCCCCCAAGACGGTCCAAGAGAGCCCCGAATCGCCGAACCATCGGTCCAAGGCGCCCAAGATGGCCTCCAGACTGTCATAGGTAGGGCCTCCAAGATGCCCCAAGAGGCCTCCAAGAGCAGTCCCCAGAGGGCCCCAAGAGGCAAAATCAACAGATCCTCCTGGGATTTTTGAAAGATTTGGACGTTCTCGCCTTTTCCGCTGAACGACGCTCTAAGAAAGCCGAAGAGGCTTCCAAGATCGCCCCAAGACGGCCCAAGAGGCCTCCAGGAGGCCCCAAAACGGCCCGAGTGGGCCCCAAGACGGCTCACGACGCCTCCAAGACCGCCCTAGAAGCTCGTAAGATTACTTTAAAAGGGTGCCCGGACAGGGGACCGGAACGGGCATTTCGAGCCATCGGCTCCGAGAGGCTCCCAGCAGGCCCCGAGAAGCGCCCAAGAGGCCCCAAAAGGCCCACAAGATGCCCCAGGGAGCCCCAAGAAGCCCCCAAGAGGGTCCTCCCAAGAGGCTCCCAAGAGACTCCCAAGACGCGCCAAAACTGCTTCCCCTCCCGCGAGCGCTCCGAAGAGACCGACAGAAGCATCCCTGAGGACTCTAACCCACGTCAGCGTCGTCGTCGTCGCCGCCGTCGTCGTCGTCGTCCCCCTTCAGGGTCGGCGGCGCTGGCCGTAAGGCCTTCGCAATACCGACTTTCAACGACCTGCGTGTATGGGCGTAGACGTTGAGGTACTCCATGCCCTTGTTCTTGCGTGTCACCTTCAAGTTCAAGTCTACAGGCCCGAAACGCATCCAATCTTTCCAGTTTCTCCCTTTCGGGGGTGCTATTCAGGCTCGCAAGGAATTCGATTGGATTGCTTTGGCTTGTCCATATCACAGATATGGTGACGAGCTGGAAGAAGACATAACACACGCCACCCATGCGCCTGCCATCGACCTCGACGAGTAGCAGCGCGCGCGCTGGCACAGTCCGACGATGCACACGTAAAAGAGTCATGCTTCCTGGTCGGTAGATGTCGAACTTCTCACCGCGCATGTTGCTGAGGTGGGGGTCGCGACGAGGAGGGCGTGGATCGGCGACATAAAAGCACCATTACCGGGGCGATCGAACGCGCTTTCTGGCTTGCCGCCATCGTAACGGATTGAAAATTCCAGGCGCGGAAATGTCAATACGATGCAATGAAAACCTTCGATGCAATCGAAAAGCTTGAGCCAAAATGGATACGGCTCGTCTTGGGGCTCTCTTAGGCCGTCCTGGGGCCTGCTTGGGAGCCTCTTGGGTCGTCTTAGGACGATCTTAGGAACCTTTTGGGCCATCCTGGACGCTGTCACGACCCCAAGAGCGAATACATTGAACTCATACATTTTACTTACGGAATGTGGCAATTTTGGTCTCCTGGGGCCCTGTCGGGGAACATCTTGCAAGGCCCTCGGGGCGTCTCGGGTGGCTCTTGGGCCGTCTTGGGGCAATCTTGGGGCGTCGTCGACGCTGTTGGGCTGCTCTGGTCGATTTTGTGCGCCCTCCAGAACTGTTGTGTGCCGCTGGAGGGGGGCCCCGAAGCCCGGAGAAAATCAAAAATGTCATGGACCAAAAAAGGGAGAGGGGTCGAATCCGGAAGGGTATCCCGGCTCCGGGTACCCCGGCATTATACACATGCAAGACGGCAAACTCTGCTCGGTCGTCGAGGCTGTGGTGGCCTGTAGGAACTCGGCGTTCCCTGCTGCGGAACGACTTCGTGAGGCATGCGATGAAAACGATATGACGTAAAGAAATACAATTGGTTTGCCTAAATAAGAAGAGAGCGCGATTTACCGTTGAGTGACTGGAGCAATTTTCCCCCCCTCCCTTCCCCTCCCCCCCTCCTGGAAACCACCGAGGAAAGGTGGTGGTAAAATTTCCCACCGGGGGGGGTCCTCCCTCCTGCTGGGAACTGGGGGGGGATTCACCCCCATC
This sequence comes from Prorocentrum cordatum, assembly GCA_963575745.1. Lineage (NCBI taxonomy): Eukaryota > Dinophyceae > Prorocentrales > Prorocentraceae > Prorocentrum > Prorocentrum cordatum. Next base: position 177,863 of record CAUYUJ010010169.1, read on the forward strand.
GCCGGGTTCGAACAGTGAAGGGGGGGGCTGGCACCCCTGCGGGTTCGAACCGCTGGGGGGAGTAAAATGTCCCCCCCTTGGTTCTTCTTCAAAACGCCCTATGCGTTTACGCGTTTTTTTTGTGTTTTGTTTCTTTGTTTCTCCACTTTGGGCCCTTGACAAACTAAAAACGCTAAAACATGCGACTGTTCTTTAGCGTTTCCAGCTATGTTTTTTAGCGTTTTTTAGGCCCGGAGAAGGAACTGAGGACGTCGTAGACGGCAATGTTAAGCAATGCATCCAACTGATCAGACAACGCTAAAAAACGTAGCTGGCAACGAAAACACATGAATCGTTTTTCAACGTTTATAATTTTCTCGCTGGGACCTCGAAGCGCGAATCGAATTTCCAACACGTCGAAATATAACCGGTTAACAAAAACCGCCCAGGCAGGCGCCGGGGCCTGGGCCATGACCGGCCGGGGCTTGCCTGGGCTGGGGCCTGGGCCAGGGCTGGACCCTGGGCCCGTCCCCAGCTCTGTTTGAGCTGTACTTTCGCTTTGCTTGAGGTGTGTTTGAGCATCGTTGGAGCTTTGCTCCAGCTTTGGTTGACTTTTGTTTGACCTTTGTTTGAGAGAGGTTTGAGCTGTGTTCAAGCTTCTAATGAGCTGTGTTGAGCTTTGTTTGCGCATTGTTTTAGCTTTGTGTGAGCTTTGTTTGAACTTTGTTTGAGCTTTGTTTGAGACATCTCTTTGAACTTTGCTTAAGCTCTGCTTGAGGTATGCTGGAGCTTGTTCTGAGCGTTGTTTGCAATTTGTTTGAGCTTTGCTTAAGCTTTGCTTGAGCGTTGTTAGAACTGTACTTGAGCTTGCGACGACGACGACGACGACGGAAACGGTGACGGAAACGGTGACGGCGACGGCGACGGGTGGGGCATTCAATGTACATTTCACTCGGTGATGGTGCGAGCTTTGTTTGAACTTTGTTTGCGCTTTGTTTGAGCAGTGTTAGAGCTTTGTTGGAGCATTGTTTCAACTGTTGGTTGAACTTTGCTTAAGCTTTGCTTGAGCTCTGTCTAAACTGTCCTTGACCGGTTTTGGGCATTGCTTGGGCATTGAGCTTTGTTTGACCTTTGTTGGAGCTTTGTTGGAGTTTTGTTCAAGCTTGCTTTGAATGTGGTTTGGGTTTTGCTTGTGCTTTTTCTGAGCTGTTTTGAGCTCTGTTTGAGCTTTGCTTGAGCTTTGTGTGAGCCTGGTTCGAGCTCTGTTAGGGCTTTGTTTGATTTTTGTTGGAGCTTTGGTTGATCAATATTTCAGCTATGCTTGAGCTATGCTGGAGCTTTTTTTGCTTTGTTGATGCTCTGTTTGAGCTGTTGAGCGTTGTTTGAGCTTGCGACGACTTCGGCGAAGGTGGGACATTTACTTTACTCGGTGATGGGGCGAGCTTAGTTTGAGCTTTGTTGGAGCTTGATTGACCTTTGATTGAGCTATGCTTGAGCTATGTTGGGGCTTTGTTTGAGCTTTGGTTGACCTTTGTGTGAGCTTTGTTTGAGCGATGTTTGAGCTCTGTTTGAGCGTACTGCGACGACGGAAACGGCGACGGCGACGGTGATGGCGACGGGTGGGACATTCATACATGCGTAATTACTTCACCTGGTGATGGGACGAGCTTTGTTTGAGCTTTGTTTGAGCTGTATTGGAGCTTTGTTGGAGCTTTGATTGACCGTTGATTGAGCTTGGATTGAGCTATGCTTGAGCTATGTTGGGGCTTTGTTTGAGCTCTGGTTGACCTTTGTGTGAGCTTTGTTTGAGAGATGTTTGCGCTCTGTTTGAGCGTACTGCGACGACGGAAACGGCGACGGCGACGGTGGTGGCGACGGGTGGGACATTAATACAAGCGTAATTACTTCACTCGGTGATGGGGCGAACTTTGTTTGAGCCTTCTTTGAGCTTTGCTCGCGATTCGTTTGAACTTTGTTTGGGCTTCGTTTGGGGTTGCGACGACGATGGCGGAAACGGCGACGGGCGGGACATTGAATGCAACCCTCACTCCGTGTTGAGACAATATTGGGGGAAGATAAATCACAACCGCCGGGGACACCGTTCGGGTGGGCGGGGCATTACATGTACTATTCACTCAGTGGTGGAGCGTTCAGTCGGGTAGGACACTAAATGCAACCTGCGCTCTGTGATGGGACAAGGTTGCGGGGCACATATATCACAGCCACCGAAGACGCCAGTCGGGCGGGGGGGACATGACATTGAACCTTCGCTCAGTGACTGGGCATCATCATCATAATTATCATCATCATAATCATCATCATTCCCCACATCCTGAGTGGGGTTCTTGTTTTCCCAGAACACCCTCTCCTTCCCACCCACCTCCCGCTCCATCTTCCATACAGCACAATCTTATTCCTACCACACACACCATACCATACCATAGTTCCTACCACACATACCATACCATACCATACCATACCATACCACACCATACGTACCATACCGTACCATACCATACCATGGCGTACCATAGCATACCATACCATATCACACCAATGCCACACCGTACCATACCATACCATACCTCCAGTACCATACCATACCATATCATACCATACCGTACCATACCATACCTACCATACCATTCCATACCACTCCATACCGAAAACCATACTACTTACATGGTTTCGTGCCCCTCCCACCCCTCCAGGGAGGCCCCGCCTGAGCGAGGAGGGTATCGGAAAACCATACTATTTACATGGTTTCGTGCCCCTCCCACCCCTCCAGGGAGGCCCCGCCTGAGCGAGGAGGGTATCGGAATACCATACTATTTACATGGTTTCGTGCCCCTCCCACCCCTCCAGGGAGGCCCCGCCTGAGCGAGGAGGGTATCGGAATACCATACTATTTACATGGTTTCGTGCCCCTCCCACCCCTCCAGGGAGGCCCCGCCTGAGCGAGGAGGGTATCGGAAACCATACTATTTACATGGTTTCGTGCCCCTCCCACCCCTCCAGGGAGGCCCCGCCTGAGCGAGGAGGGTATCGGAAACCATACTATTTACATGGTTTCGTGCCCCTCCCACCCCTCCAGGGAGGCCCCGCCTGAGCGAGGAGGGTATCGGAAAACCATACTATTTACATGGTTTCGTGCCCCTCCCACCCTCCAGGGAGGCCCCGCCTGAGCGAGGAGGGTATCGGAAAACCATACTATTTACCTGGTTTCGTGCCCCTCCCACCCCTCCAGGGAGGCCCCGCCTGAGCGAGGAGGGTATCGGAATACCATACTATTTACATGGTTTCGTGCCCCTCCCACCCCTCCAGGGAGGCCCCGCCTGAGCGAGGAGGGTATCGGAAAACCATACTATTTACATGGTTTCGTGCCCCTCCCACCCCTCCAGGGAGGCCCCGCCTGAGCGAGGAGGGTATCGGAAAACCATACTATTTACATGGTTTCGTGCCCCTCCCACCCCTCCAGGGAGGCCCCGCCTGAGCGAGGAGGGTATCGGAAAACCATACTATTTACATGGTTTCGTGCCCCTCCCACACCTCCAGGGAGGCCCCGCCTGAGCGAGGAGGGTATCCGAAAACCATACTATTTACATGGTTTCGTTCAGTGTCTGCGTTCGAATTGTAGTTACCAGACACCTCGGCAAGTGCTTTCGTCTAGCGAACTCGTGTCGCCCACCCTCTTGTATAACCTCGACTGGACGAGGGAAATGAGACCACTCAGACCAACCTCACGAATCGGACCTCACGAGGAAAATGAGACCACTCAAACCAACCTCCCGCTGCTGCTCCTGCTGCGGTTCCTGCTGCTGCTCTTCGCCATCATCCATCTTATCCTCTTCCTCCTCCTCCTCCTCCTCCTCCTCCTCCTCCTCCTCCTCTTCCTGGAGGGTATCGCAAAACATGCTGTTTACACGGTTTCGTGTCCCCCCTCCACTCCTCCAGAGAGGCCGCGCTTGAACGAGGAGGGTCGCGGAAAGCATTACTCTTCGCCAGGTTTCGTAGCCCTCCCCCCTTCCAGCGGGGCCCCGCCAAAGCGAAGAGGGCATCAAGAAAATGGGTCCCACGAAACCGTTAATCTCTTTATGTGGGGAACTCCGTTAGCATAATTGTTCTTTCCGAGCGGTAGGGCGTTCTTTCCACGATTGCTGTTGGTGAGGTGCGATGAGCGGCATCTCCAAGCGGCCAATGAATAACGCCAATACTCCACATCGGCAGCGACGCTAAGCGTCGGAAGAAGCAGACGGCGCAGCAGTGAGGTGACTGCAACGCGGTCATCCATCCATCGGAGGGGTGGGGAGACCAGGGGCTTGAGGGCACGCTCAAAATGGCACAGTGACGACCCACATGCAGAAGCACACTCGAAAATACATGACCGCGAAAATCCGCGACAGCATGCTAGTGCGCCAGGGTGACTCTCTCGCTAAACTTGTATCTTCGCGGCTGCTGTCAGATAGCGTGCAATACCCTCCAAAAGCCTTCCCATCCGATCTCCTCCTTCTCCTCTTCAATCCTCCCGATACCCCCTCCTCCTTCTCCTCTTCTTCCGCCTCGTCCCTCCTCCTCCTGCTCCCTCCTCCTTCCTCCCTTTTCTTCCCCTCTTCCTCCTCCTCCTCCTCCTCCTCCTCCTCCTCCTCCTCCTCCCTCCTCCTCCTCCTCCTCCTCCTCCTCCCTCCTCGCCCCCCGGTCCCCCCCCCTCCTGCTCCTCTTCCCCCTCCTGCTGCCCGTCGACATCGGCAAGGGCAGGCGCGAGCGAGCGTCGGCACACTCGTGCGCGCGCAGCGTGCACCTGCAACGTCTGCTCGCCTGCAGCCCTTGTGACCCCGTGCGCCAGTCGTGCGAAGCAAGGCCGCTCACGGTGACAACGACACCGAAAACCGACGGGACCGACAGCGAAAGCGAAACCGACCGAAATCGACAAGCCGTATGCAACCCAAAGGGGCGAGGCGACGCGGCGACGACACAATGGCTGACCGCACCGAACCAACCAACCAACCGCACGCAACCGACTGCAAAGCAAGCGAACCGACCGAAACGCAAGCAGCCGTGTGAGGGAAGGAGGAGGGGGGACGGGGGTGAAGGGAAGGGAGGAGAGGGCAGGGAGGGAGGATGTGTACGGTTGGCGTTGGAAAGACAACGTCCAGCGTCGATCTCCGAAGAGCACGCTGTCCCTGTGAAGCGATCCCCCCGCAAGGGCCGCTCCTGTGCACACCATCTCCCTGCCAAGGATTCTTCGGCGCGCGCTGTCCTCAAAGTGGGGGATGCCGTGTGATAAGCGGGCTGGCGGCGCCACATCGCACACTGCCTTTCCAACGCCAACCGCAATGGGGGAGGAGAGGGTGTGGGGGCCGGACTCGCCCAAAACAATCGGACAATTTGCCCGCCATCGTTATGCAAAGGGGGATGCGGGGTGCTGGGGCGCAACGAATCTGGAACAAACAAACAAACATGGCGGCCCCGTACAATCAAGACGGCCACAAACAACCTTCTGGATGCACTGTCAAACCCGTCAATAACAACACGAAATCCCAAAAGGTCAGCGGATGTGGCGTGATTAAGAGCTCCTTGAACCGATGCAAAACAACATCTGTGTGAGCTTATTTCTGGGGTGGACAGAACCCTCTTTAGCCAAACGCCCTTTAGTGAAAGCTGCCAAGGGCACTCCACTTGCGAACAGCACCACGTTCTGAGTGCACCCCAACGGGGTAGCTAACCGACGTCCAAACAAATTTGAATGTATCCGGCGAAACGCACGTCGATTAGCGAAACCGACTGGGGACTCATTGTCGAATGAACCCGTTCAGATTTCCTCGGTCGACTTGTCTGAAGGGGTCGTTCTGCAAATGCCCGATTATTGTCCAGTGCCTATGGGGGGCCTCTCCTGAAGAAGAGCAGGGTGTTGTCGGTGCCGACGTAGGCTATGCAGACCACCTGGCCGCACGGGTCTGTTCAGACCGCAGGCTCGCCGACAGCCCAGCGCGAGGGCACAGAATTCGCCAGAGCAGCTGGAGATTGTAGCGACTGCGCCTCAGCACGCATAGCCCTGCGTACAGTCACCGTGCTACTAGAACGAATGCTGAATAAGGAGCACAAAGGCTTTTTCTGGCCACGGCGAGCCTGAGCAACAAATCGAATCAGTCCCACGACCTGAGTCTTAGCGGCCCGACAGCCATGGCCCCTTCTGAACCCTAAGTGGTCCTTAATTTCAGCGTCTTGACTGTACTCCTTTCCCTCTTCCTCGTCTGCTGGGGGCGAAACTCCCCACCGCTTCGCGGAGCCAGGCCCGCCTGGAGCACACCACCGCGCTGCTGCTGCTGCTGCTGCTGCTCGCCGGAGACGCATGCAGACGTATAAGCGCACGCATACACGCACAGGCGCATACGCACGCACCCACTCACATCCAACTCCTCCGCACAGCCGAAGACCTACGCTCTCTCTCCATTCGGTGCCTCGGGAGGCCCACTAGCCGGACCAGAACTTCCGGCCCACTCCTCCTCCTCTTCCGCCTCGTCGCTGTCCTCTTCCTCCTCGTCGCCCTCCTCCTCCTCCTCCTCCTCCGCCTCCTCCTCCTCCGCCTCCTCCTCCCTCCTCCTCCTCCTCCTCCCCTACCTCCTCCTCCTCCCCTACCTCCTCCTCCTCCTCCTCCTCCTCCTCCTCCTCCTCCTCCTCCTCCTCTACATGCCCAGTGCTCCCCTCCTCCTCCTCCTCTCCGCCACCCGTGCGCACCCCCCTCTGCGGCACCCCTCCCCGGCGACGCGCCGCAGGGGGGGCGGCGCGAGGGGGGCGGCCCTCTCAGCACGCAGGCGGCTTCTTCGCGGGCCTCGGGGGCCTCCTGGAGGGCTCCCCGAGGGCAGCGGGGGCCTCTGAGAAGCCCCCCCCCCCCTGCAGCGGCCGCCCCCCCCGCCGCGCCCCCTTTTCTTCGGCCTCGGGGGGCCTCCTGGAAGGCCCCCGGAGGGCAGCAGGGGCCTCCGAGGAGGCTGCCCCCCCCCTTGCAACGGCCAACCCCCCCCCCCCCGCGCGGAGAGCAGAGGGCGGGGCAGGGAATCGGCTCGCGCAGCGGGTTTCCGTGGGGCCTCCTGGCGCCGGCAAGCGCCCCTGTGCGGAGGCGTGGGCCCGGCGGCGGAGCGGAAACCAGCTTTCGATCGGGCGTGTCCTCCTGCAGGCGGATTTTGGACGAACCAAAAATAGTCGAAACTAAAATAGGCAACATCTCGTCCCCAGCCTATGTTTGGACTATTTTTGAATATTCCTCCTGTACAGGGGCACGCCTGCAGATTTCGTGACCACCCCTTCCCCTACAGTCATCGACCTGGCCTGAGGAACGATAAATAAGGAACGAAACAATTTTTTTCAAGCAAGTCTACGAAGTCCGAAGGAACGGCCGAGCCCCAATCTGGCGCCAGAAAGGTAGCGTAACGCATGCAGACCTAAGGAACGGCCGAGCCCCTTTTGAACAGTAAGTGTTCCTTGAAGAGGGGCCCAAGGACACACAAATAAATGCATACAAATCCCAGGATTCCTGATGTTTTCCCATATTTTCTAGGTCATCGTCTTGCCCCCCACCTTCCACATTTCCCTATATTTTCCTGGGAATCGACGGTTCATGGTGTCTGTATGCTTTTCCCCCTCCCGATTACTCAAGCCGCTCGCTGTCTCCTGTCATTGCGCCTGGCCGGACTTCTCCTGCGACCGCCCCTCGCGCCCCGGCTCGGGCCCCGAACCGAGGGAAGGGCACCACGGCCGAGATAGAAGACGAAACAGCGCCATTATCTTTTGGAATTGAAGTAACTATAAGAAGAAAAACGCCATGAACGAAATAGAAGGAGAAACATACAAGGAAAAAAGGGGAAGGCCACCACGGCCGAAGTGGAAGAAGAAAAAACGCCAGAAATAGAGATACTTTCGGCGCTCCGCGCGGATTTCTTGGATCTGCGCTGGACCCCCCTCTCCAGCGGGCGGAGCGCGCCAGGGGCGGCGCCAGAGGCGCCGCCTGGGGGGCCCAGCGCGGATCCAAGAGATCTGCGCGGAGCGCCAACAATTTATGTGAAGAATGCTCCCGGACGGCCTCAGACGGCCTCGAAATGGCTCCAAGAAGCCCCAAGACAGCCCCAAATGGCCTCCACGTGGCCCCAAGAGGGCCCAATCCAGGAAAACATGCCTTTCAGCATATTCGTCTGGTTTCACACGCGTCCAAGACGGCCCAAGGGGGAGGCCCCCCAGATCGCCCCAAGTCGTCCCAAGAGGCCTCCAAGATGGCCAGCGAATCACTCAAGAAAGCTCCAAGATGGCCCGAAGGTGGCAGCCAAGACGGCCATCGTCGTCGTCGTCGTCGTCGTCGTCGTCGTCGCCGGATGGGGGAGGGTTGTGGACTCCGTTGTGGACACCCTAATGATCTTCCCGCGGGGAGGGGGGGGAGGGGGAGGGGTGTCCTGACCCCCCCACTAATTTTCCCGCGGGGGGGGTCTGACAGCCCGCCCCCCTGGTTTTGATTGGGGGAGGGGTTTGAACCCCCCCCTGCCAGCAGCGGCAGAAAACGCTCTTTACACCAGGCTGACCTATGAAGACACTTCCACCAGCCCCTTGGGGCAAACGGTAGCAAGCGTTGCTCCATGGCGACAATGCTCGGGAAACCGAAGACCCCAAACTGTCGGCGGTGTGCCTCGTACCTTAGAGTCCACGTCTGGAAGGTACGTGTTGCCGGAGGCAGGCCGGCGGATGCTGTAATGCATCGTATCCAATGATTCCAATGAGCCCAATGATGGCAGATTTTCTACATAGTGCATGAGTTTGCCGATGATTTCGTAAATTTTGCATGCTGTATTAGTTGGCTTTACGGTCTAGTAGCCCCCCCTCGTTCCCTCTGGAATCGCGCCACATCGGCGGACCGAGACGGTCTCCCCCCTTCTGGGTCTGAAGAACGTGCCGACAGATATGGAACATCGAAGCCATCGGCCTGTTGAAGATGGCCCCAAGACGGCCCAAGGTGGCCCCAAGACGGCCAAAGAGGTCCACGAGACGGCCCCAGAGAGCCCTTCGGGGGACCCCCCAAGAACGCCTCGAGGCCAAAAAACATTGATATCATTAAGATTCTCCATGATTTTCGGGTTCTCGCCTTTTTTTGGAGGTCCATGGCGGCCCAAGCAGCCTCCAAGATGGCCCCAGAGGCCCCACGAGGGCCCCAAGACGGCCCAATATGATCCAAAAAGGCCCCCAAGACAGCTCAACACGCCCTCAAGACAGCCCAAGAGGACCCCAAAAGAGTCACAAGGCGGCCCCGAGAGGCCTCCAAGACGGCCCAAGAGGCCCCCCAAAGTCCCCAAGAGGCCCCATGGGCCCCCAAGAAGCCTCCAAGAGGCCCCGAGAACCCTCCAAGCGGCTCCAAGAAACCACCCAGAGGGCAGCGGAATTGTATACGAATGGCACGTTGTTGCTATGCTCATCGGAGTTTGAACTTGGCGTTGCCTTGTGCTGACACGCGGTGAATGCTCATTGCCCTCGTGGACATTCGCACGCTCGTCCCAGCGCTGAAACGGGGAGCGGGCGCATCCGCCTCGAGAGGCGCTGGCCTCGCCCAGGGCGGGCAGAACAACACGGCAGAACAGCGCGGCAGACGAGCAAGGCAAACCGCCCACCGTCCAATCCTAACGTGCTCTGGACGTGCACCCCGCGAAGCGAGAGGAATCCGTCCCTCCGCCTCCTCCCCCTTCTCTTCCTCCCTTAAATCCCCTCCTCCTCCTCCTCCTCCCCCTCCTCCTCCTCCTCCTCCTCCTCCTCCTCCTCCTCCTCCCCCTCCTCCTCCACCTCCTTTGCACTAGCCCCGCCTCAGACTTCCTGCAAATGATCCTCTTGACCCAACCCTCCCCCGCTGTTAGCGATCCCGTGCCCGTGCTCTCACCATCGGCGCTACCACGCCTTACGTGCCCAACCTTCAACTCGCTGCGCTGCCCATGCCCCGTCAGTAATCCGCGCGGTCTTCCTCCTCCCCCTAGTCCTCGTCATCGTCCTCCTCTTTCTCCTCGCCCTGGTCCTCCTCTGCCTCGCCGTCGTCGTCCTCCTCCTCCTCCTCCTCCTCCTCCTCCTCCTCCTCTGTCTTCTCCTGGCCCTCTCCCGAGGCCGCCGAAGCAGGTTGCTGCTGACGGAACCTGAACGTCGGGGAGCGAGAGGCCCATCGCTCTGTAATGTGTAATGGGAAAGGCAGACGGGCGCTTTGGGGGTCGATGGCACCTGCCTGGCAAAGAAAAAGGAAGACGGATCCTCGACCCCCGGGGCTTCACCAGGACCAATTTTTTTGTGACGCCCCCAAGGCCTGGGAAAGGCCCCGTGGTCCCGAAAATGGTGACACGCCTCTGGGACACCTTGCCTCCGCGAGGCCTCTGCTTCATGGCGAGCCTGCCAGAGGATCTGGCCCTGGGAATCCAGGATCCGCCCTGCAGCCGCGTTGCCGCGCGCGCGCTCCGCCGATGGTCCACGGTGGCGGGGTGCACCCGAGGCCGCCATGGCCCCCGGCTTTCTGGCTCCAAGCGCTCGGTCGTAGCCTCCCTCGCCAGTGTCGGACCGTTTTCGCCAACCCCCCCTCCCACTGGCGGCAACGCCATGGCCCGCCCTGCGGCCCGCGCACCCGCGCGCGCGCGGAGCGGGGTTGGCCGCTGGTGCTCCGGGGGGTGAGGGAAGATGAGGCCGGGGGAAGCTCGCGCCCGCGTCTTGCCCTGCCCGGTCTCCACGTATCGCAGAAAGCCAGCCTGCAATCATGGTCCCCGGGCCGGCAGACATCGTATTTCGCGCCGCGGGGATCGGAACGCTCCATTACCTTCGCGCTCCTGAGGTCGAGGAGAAAGGAGAAATGAGGGACGGAGAGGAGTGAAGAGGGACATGCGCAAAACGCACTTACTTTCGCACCCCCGACGATGACAACGACCTGCATTCCCCTCTGCTTGGACTGTGGACCGTTGGGCGGTAGTCTGTGTGCTGTGGTAATTTTATCCGCCGACCCCAGAGGCGTGTGAGGGAGAGTGTGTGCTAGAGCCATTCATCGTGAGGTTCTCCTTTCAAGCAGCCACCGACCGATACCCCCCTCCTGGCTCTCTCCCTTGGAACCTTTGTTCTTGGGCCCCCCCTTCCCCCACCACACCACTTCTCGCCCAAAACCGACCGATACCCCCAACCACACTCCCCACCACGCCCCCGACCCCCGAACCCACGATGTCTCGCCCAAACACGACCCACGCCCCCTCTCTCCCCCACCCGGCCCCACCTGGCCCCGACACCCTCAAGCCTCTGGGCTCTGTTCTTGGAACCCCCGACCCCACGATTTCTCGCCCAAAAACGACCAACGTCCCCCCCCCCCCTCCACCTGGCCCCGACACCCCCAAGGCTCTGGGCTCTGTTCTTGGGACTCCCCCACCCCACGATTTCTCGCCCAAAAACGACCAACGCCCCCCACCTGGCCCCCACCTGGCCCCGACACCCCCAAGCCTCTGGGCTCTGTTCTTGGGGTCCCCGACCCCACGATTTCTCGCCCAACAACGACCAAGGCCCCGCACCTGGCCCAACCTGGCCCCGACACTCCCAAGCCTCTGGGCTCTGTTCTTCGGAACCCCGACCCCACGAGTTCTCGCTCAAAAACGACCAACGCCACCCCCCCCCCCCTCACCTGGCCCCCACCTGGCCCCGACACTCCCAGGCCTCTGAGCTCTGTTCTTGGGACCCTTGACGCCACGATTTCTCGCCCAATAACGACCAACGCTCCCCACCTGGCCCCCACCTGGCCCCGACACCCCCACGCCTCTGGGCTCTGTTCTTGGGACCCCCGACCCCACGATTTCTCGCCCAAAAACGACCAACGCCCCCCTCCCCCCCAGGCCTCTGGGCTCTGTTCTTGGGACCCCCAACCCCACGACTTCTCGCTCAAAAACGACCAACGCCCCTCACCTGCCCTCCACCTGGCTCACACCTGGCCACCACCCCCCCACGACATCCCCAGGCCTCTGGGCTGTGTTCTTGGGACCCCCGGGCCCTACGATTTGTCGCCCAAAAACGACCCATACCCCCCACCTGGCCCCCACCTGGCCACCACCTCCTCACGACATCCCCAGGCCTCTGGGCTCTGTTCTTGGGACCCCCGACCCTACGTTTTCTCGCGCCAAAAACGACCCATACCCCCAACCTGGCCCACACCTAGCCACCACCCCCCCACGACATTCCCAGGCCTCTGGGCTCTGTTCTTGGAACCCCGGACCCTACGATTTGTCGCCACAAAACAACCCATACCCCCCACCTCGCCCCCACCTGGCCACCACCCCCCCACGACATCCCCAGGCCTCTGGGCTCTGTTCTTGGGACCCCGGACCCTACGATTTGTCGCCCCAAAACAACCCATACCCCCCACGTGGCCCACACCTGGCCACCACCCCCCCCACGACATCCCCAGGCCTCTGGGCTCTGTTCTTCGGACCCTCGACCCTACGATTTCTCTCCCAAAAACGACCCATACGCCCCACCTGGTGGGACTGGGTGGGCCCCCACCTGGCCCAGCACCCCCCCTACGACATCCCAGGCCTCTGGGCTCTGTCTTGGGACCTCCGACCCTACGATTTCTTTCTCCCCAAAACGACTCCTCCCCGCCACCTGCCCTTACCTGCCCTACCCCCCCCCCCCCCACGACATCCCCAGGCCTCTGGGCTCTGTTCTTGGGACCCCCGACCCTACGATTTCTCTCCCAAATCGACCCATACCCCCCACGTGGCCCCCACCTGGCCAGCACCCCCCCACGACATCCCCAGGCCTCTGGGCTCTGTTCTTGGGACCCCGGACTCTACGATTTGTCGCCCCAAAACAACCCATACCCCCCACCTGGCCCACACCTGGCCACCACCCCCCCACGACATCCCCAGGCCTCTGGGCTGTGTTCTTGGGACCCCCGACCTTACGATTTCTCGCCCAAAAACGACCCATACCCCCCACCTGGCCCCCACCTGGCCACCACCACCCCACGACATCCCCAGTTCTCTGGGCTCTGTTCTTGGGACCCCCGACCCTACGATTTCTCGCCCAAGAACGACCCATACCTCCCACCTGGCCCCCACCCGGCCACCACCGCTCCCCACGACATCCCCAGGCCTCTGGGCTGTGTTCTTGGGACCCCCGACCCAACGATTTGTCGCCCCAAAACAACCCATACCCCCCACCTGGCCCCCACCTGGCCACCACCCCCCCACGACATCCCCAGGCCTCTGGGCTGTGTTCTTGGGACCCCCGACCTTACGATTTCTCGCCCAAAAACCTCCCACACCCCCCACCTGGCTCTCACCTGGCCACCACCCCCCCCACGACATCCCCAGGCCTCTGGGCTCTATTCTTGGCACCCCCGACTCGACGA
>CAUYUJ010010169.1:191325-208825 GCA_963575745.1 Prorocentrum cordatum
CCCCCTCCCCGTGCTCCCTCGCCGTCCTCCCTAGGACCTCCGACGTCGCCGGGGCGTCGGGGGTCACAGATTCGGCGTAGTCTGGTCGTATCTGTGACCCCAACCTGCCGTTGTCCGAGCTGTTCAGGACCGGACATGTCTGAGCCCAGAGTTGGAAGGATGCCTCAGGCGAAACGAGCCGCCTCGTGAGCGGCATCTCTGAGCCCGGAGTTGCGATGATGTGTCAGGCGAGACTGGCTGGATCACCTCAGGTCAGGGCGTAGCTGAGCCCAGAGTTGCGAGGACGTTTCAGGCTCAGGCCAGACTGGCTGGACCACCTCAGCCCACGGCAGATCTGAGCCCAGTATTCCGAGGATGTCTCAGGCGTCGTCGTCGTCGACGCCATCATCGTCGTCATCGTCGTCGTCGTCGTCGTCATCGTCGTCCGTCTCCTCCTGCCATAGCAGGCCAAGAATGCTACGTAGATACAATCATGCGATACATATCACACGGAACGTGCCCCGGGGCCAGAAAACGGCCCCGGGGCCAGAAAACGGCCCCGAAGAATACAATCCGAGGCCGAGTGTCAACCAAAACAGGCGAGACCATTTTTTGATGAGAAATTGCTGCTCAAGGGAGACAGAGAGAGAAAGAGAGAGAGGCGGAATCTAACACACGCACACACAACACGCACACACACACACACACAAGCGCAGTCAACCCAAGCTCCCGTTCGTCCCGTGTCGCGTTCACGCTGCAGTGCTGCCCGCATCGTCATCTACTCAAACTGAATACCACCCTCCTCTCTCCCCCGCAGTTGCGGGAACCGCTCGCAACGACCCGGACAACAAAGAAAACACAAGACCCCATTTGGGGTCGGCGGCAGAGGCGGCAGCCTTTAAATAATATTGTCCTCCGCAAACTGACCTACGCCGAATTATTGCCATTATTGCTCGCATTGCGTCCATTACGGCGCACGCGAAAACAAATGCAGCGCACAGCGATCGCAATCTCCTCACGGACCCAACGATGCACGATTAGCTCGGACAAATATGAGAAACGAAGGAACGATTCGTGGTGCCAGGACACTGCGCGGAGTTGTGGGAACATAACCGACTTGGGGAAGCAAGGGGAGTGCGCACCCGGAAGGAAGGAGGCAGCAACGACGAGGAGACCAAGGGGGACGGGGGACGGGCTGGGAAGGCGGTGGGTGGGAGGATCAGGAGGACGAGGACGAGGCAGTGCGGGAAAAAGGATTTGAACTGGAGGGATATAGGCAGGGCGAAGCGCGCAACAGAGACGTCTCACGAAACTAGGCAGGGATTTGGTAGATCTCCTTCCCTGTTTTTCCGTTGGCCGCGTTGGCCCAGCGCTGATCTCGTTGCGACTCCAGGGCTGGCATGCCCGCATGCAACTTTTCCGCTCCGTCTTCGCCACCGCACAATTTCTGCGTCCCGCTCTGCCGTGGGCTCACGCCAAGTGCTGGGTGCTGAAAGACGTCATCTGCGAGACGCGGACACAATCGGCATGCGCAGCCGTCCTCCCTTGATGGCATGCGCAACCAGGCGCAGGACACAATGGTACCCCTGATCTGGCATGGTCGACCTACTACTCAGGGCCGACTGTAAGATGCCCATGATGCTTTGTACGATGACTCATCAGGGGCTTCAACACGCCCACGAGGCCTCAAAAACGCCCAAAATGGTCTTAAGACGGCTCACCAGGCCTCAAACACGCCCCGAGAGCGCCCCAAGAGCAAAGGGGCCTCAAACGCAAAGTCATTGATAGGTTTCGCGGACCAATCCCACCAGCCTTTTAGGGCGCGAGTGGTTCAGAGCGTTTTCTCTTCCAACCTTCTTTTTTCCCCTCGGAGAAGGGGTTTGCCACACTTCCTATTAATGCGCACCCCCTTCCTCAGGCGACCTGCGGCCAACCAGGACCCATGACCCCCCCCAACACCATCTCTGTCTCAAAACAAAGTGAAGTTAACTTTTCGACAAAGTCTTGGGTCGTGCTCGGTCGAGCGCGCGAGCGCTTTGTATTGTTTCTTGAAAAGGACGGCCGGGAGGGGGGGGGCGAATTGTGCCTGCTGTGCGCAGGGCCGTCATCCCTGCCAAAAAACAATACGCAATGCACTCGCGACATAATCTGAATCATGGCACCCCGCGAGCACTTTGTATTGGTTTTTGACAGGGGCGGCGGGGGTGCTGGCATATCGCCTGCTGTGTGCAAGCCTACCAGTCACCACGAACGATGGCCACCCCGCCGCGATTGCGCACTTGCTTTCGACAAGCGTGGTGGGGGTTGGCATGCTTCCCAATGTGTGCTGTCACGTGCGCGGGCGCACCTGGCACGCTCTGCCCGTGCCCCGAACGTGGCGCACCTGGCGCGGCTGGAGCATGCGGCACACATGGCGCCCGTGGCGCACCTCTCCCCAACGTCGCGCACACGGGGTCTGCTTGGGTTCCCGATAGCTGCCCATCCACTGGTCGCGGACAACAGCGACGACGACGAATTCCTGGGAAACCCTCGAGATTCTCTGGAAACCCTGAAAGATTCCTTGAGACATGTGGGGAAAACAGCGTGACGTGATCGGGGGGGGAGGGGCGTTATCGCCCAGGCAAAGAAAACAGGCTCTATAATTACCCCCTCCACGAAGGCCTCGCCGAGAAGGCACGCATCATGGAATGTCTAGGAGGTTTTGGACAAATTTTGGCCTCTGGGGGGGCCTCATTTGCGACGGGGTCAGATCCCAACTGGACGGCCAGATCCCGACCAATAAGAACACCAGAACCGTCCAGATCCCAACCGCCAGACAAAGCTCTGTAAAGCTTTGTTGTTGTCTCGACAGAAACCGAGTGGTATCCCTCAAAGGAGCTCATTCGGTTTTCATGGTGCTCATTTGGGATATAGACCATTCCAGTGCGTTACTGCTTAGCAAGTCCGAGATACCCTTGGAGGGCCTTTTATCGGTCCAGGGCGCTCTAAGAAGGCAGTGTCTACAAACGCATACGAAGCGTATGCGAAACTTGTGCAGAACGTATACGAAACGCTTGGGACGAGCATCTGGACGTTAGCAAAAACGCATACGACACGTAAGCCGAACGTACACGAAACGTATACGCAACGTCTCTGACACGTTATTGCCTTGTCTCTGCGACGCATCCAAAACGGCTGCGACACGTACGTGGGACTTGCATGCACATGGTACGTACATTGAACGTCTACGACGGCTAACTGCAACGAGTATGGAACATGTATGCAATGTGTGTGTTTGCAAGGCGCGTAACTGGAACGTGTATGAATCGACTGTACCAACGCACAAGGAACGCAATCGAATCGTACTTCTCCAACGTATACGACTCCTACATGAAAATATAATATAATAGATACAACGTATACGAAACGCGTATGCAACGCATATGACAAATAGGCTCGTACTAGAACACAACAAAAACTTAGTGAATGATTCGTCAATTGGGCACCTACCATTTACAACAGAAAAGGAGAAGCGGTTAACACCATTTTACACTGTGGCGCAAAGCAAGGATCAGCCGCTTGCGGCCCACCGCCCGCTCACTGTAGCGCGGGTGTGTAGGGCGGGTGGGAGGAAACAGAAGCAACCTGCCCGAACCTGAAACAATCCTCAGGGGTCCTCCCGGATCCTATAGAAACCCTCGTGGGGTCTCTCAGAATCCTCCGGGATCCCTGAGGGGTCCGAAAGGGAATCCTCATGAATCCCGAAACAATCTCCCAAGAATCTTATAAAACATCCAAGAACAAATCAAGAATCCTCAGAATTCGCTGACAAATCCGGAAAGACATCCCGCAGGAATCCCTCGGGAAGCCGCAGGAATCCTCAAGAGTCTTGAAGGATCTAAAGGGGAATGCCAAGAACCCTTGGGAAATCCACGAGAATCCTTCGGAATCTTCTGGGATCCGCAGGAATCCCACGAAATCTGTAAGGAATCCCTCAGGAAGCGTTCAAAGTCAGGAGCCCAGCAGGAATCCCTCAGGAAGCCTTTTGGGAATCCTCAGGACCCCGAAGGTATCTTTCAGGAATCCTTTTTAGGAGTCCGACAGGAATCCCTCAAGAATCCCCAGGACACCTTCAGGATTCTTGAGGACTCCGCCAAGAATCTTCAAGAATCCTTAAAACACCGCCGCAAATTCCGGAGGAATCCTATAAGAATCCTCAGGAATCCCTGAAGAATCTTTTCGGAATCCTGTAGGGATCCTGAGGAAACATTCAAGAATCCCTGTAGAATCTTTCAGGATCCCAGGAATCATCTGAATGTCTTCGTAATCCCTTGGGAACCGTCAAGAATCCTGGATGAATCCCTCAGGAACTTTTTGGAACATGAAGAATCCCGAAATCTTCTAGGAAATCCTCAGGAACCCTGTTGGGAAATCCTTAGGATTCCTGAGGAATATCAAGAATCCCTCTGCGATCCCAGAGAAATCCCTCAGGATTTCGATTGAAAAATACTCATGAATCCTCAATAATAGCCTCAATGGAACCCACGGGGATCCTTCACGAAACCGAGGAGGCACCTGCAAGGAAGTTCCGGTTCTGTTACTGGTTTGGATTTGGCCCGTCCAGTTGGGATCTGGACTGTCCAGTTGGGATCTAGACCTTCCTGGGCCATTTTTTGCCCCCTCCCTTTCTTTTGTCGAGCTCCTCAAATATGGCCCTGAGATGCCCCCCCCCAGGCTCTCTTGAGTGCCCTAAGTGGCGCCCAGGCGACCCCAAGAGGCCCCAAAGAGGCCCCAAGAGGTCCGCAGGATGTTACTAAGAGGTCCCCAAGATGTCCCCTAGAGGTCCCAAGAGACTTACCCCAGGCACCCAAGACGCTCCGAAAGGCCCACGGGGCCGCCACGAGGTTCCCAATAAACTCCAAAAGGACCCCAAACAGCTCTCAAGAGACATCCAAAGAGACTCCGAGGGGTATCCAAGATCGGCCTATCCTTCCTCCCCCCTCCTCCCTCCTGCCTCCTCGTCCTCCTCCTCCTCCATTCTCCCCCTCTCGGGGTACGACGGCTTCCCCAACCCCGCATCTCAATGTATGCTCCTCCACATCCCTGACCAGGGCAACTCTGCTAGACATCGTTTCTGAATGAGCTGGTGTGGTGACGCGAAGCGGCTGGAATTCTTGAACACGTTCACGTTCTCGTCTTTTCGGGTTTATGCAAGCCCTCGGTGGTCCCATGACGGTCCAAGACGCCCCCACGATGGCTGCGAGGCAGCCCAAGAGGGCCCCAAGACGGCCCAAACAGTCTCTGCCAAAGAAGCCCTCGAGAGAGCCCCAAGAGTGGGAATTTGCAGAGGCTCCTGGAGCCCTCCCCGACAAGATGGCTCCCAAGACCCTCAGCATGTCCCCAAGGAAGCCCCCACAGGGCCCCCATGAGCCTCGAACAAGTTTCCACGAGGCAGTCCCCGAGGCTTCCAAGATGCCATCTAGAAGCCCCGTAACAGACGCGGACAAACAAAAACGACGAACCAACAACAACTACAAACAAACAACACGACGGAACACGGCATGCAAATACGCCATCGACAACCGTGCATATTCTCTTCCAGGGTAGGGATCGGCTGAATTGGCGTAACCCAATTGAACAACACAATTATGGCGGTCAAGTCGAAACCCAATGTAACAAACCCAGTTCGGGCAAAGCAACCACGTGAACATAAACACACATTTACGCCCAACTACTAATTGGGGACTTGCATGCAATCATGTATACTATACTGGCACGCGTTTGCTCGGGCCATGACATCAATCGTATCGAATCGTCAGGCAAATACTTTAACCGGCAGTGGGATGCATGTATGCATCAACCACTACGAGAAATACCAAACTATTATACGCAATGACGGAAGCCGAATCGCCCGCCATGCCGCAACACAAAACACAACGAATGATAGACATCAAAACCCAAATGCCGACGATCCTCATAATGTATGTATGTGTGTGTGTGTGTGTGTGTGTGTGTGTGTGCGTGTTGCCCTAACGTGTGCTCGTGCTCCGAAACCCTTCAACACGACGTAATCGGTGGAGCTCAAGGCCGACGCAATCTGCGAACCATCGGCGGGACATAATGGGGTAAACACACATTGGTCGAACACATTCTGAAGATCATCGAACATGACTTGCGGCCAAACCGTGAATGCGCGGTACGCGCCTGAGGGGCGTCGCCAGAGGCGCCGACAAGCTATTGATACCGCTCTACACTACTGTGTACCCTGTGGGCTTACCGGGAGGAGCTGGGAGTAGAGTCAAAACCAGCAGTCAGGATGCAGTACTTAATCAAAACTACCCTTGTATCCCAACGTTCTTATCCTTGCATCCTTAATCGGCTTGCCGCCGCCGCTATCGTCGCTATCGTTTCGACACCGACGTCAACGGGCACTGCATCCTTGACCAGCACTCTTACGCATTTGCCATTGACATTTGCTGTGCCTCACGGGGCTGCGTGTGTAAGTATATGTGTGTGTGTGTGTGTGTGCAAACCTGAGAGTCGTAACTCCTCCTCCTCCTCCCCAGAACCTCCGACCTCGTGCCTGTTTCCATCTAAAGGGCCCAAAGATTGCGACCCGTCCCGGGGACTGTTTCTGACGGGCCCTGGGGCCCGAAAGCGGGAACCGTAATGGAGACCGACCCTCGAGCCTGTGCAGGGATGTGCTCTTCCCATAGTGTCGAGGCGGATGCAGCCATGGCGGCGGAGGCACCCCTGGGAGCCCCCCCCAAACCCAACCTCTGTCCTCTGCGCCCCCAGCGCGCCCCGCGCGGGGAGAACGGCTGCCCTATCAGCAGGTCGCCTTTCAGCACCCAGGGCCTTCAAGGGCGGATGGCAAGGCGCCGCGGCAAAGACTTTCTGTTATGGGGGGGTGAGGAGGAGCAGCATGAGGATTTTTCCCAACCGTCCTGTGGTGTTGGGTCCTTGTTTTGGACAGACAGCGCACCGCGTTCACTCCTTCCTCCTCCCCCTCCTCCCTCCTCCCACCATCACCATCATCATTGTCATCATCATAACCATCAACATCATTATCAGCACCACCGCCACCATCATCATCATCATCACCATCATCATCACCAAAACCACCACCACCACCATCATCATCAACATCTGCATCCTCATCCTCATCCTCGTCCTCATCATCCTCATGCTCATCAATGTCAGCATCATCACCATCAACATCATCACCATCATCGTCATCGTCGTCATCATCATCATCAACACCAGCATCCGCATCATCACCATCACCATCACCATCACCATCACCATCAACACCACCATCACCATCACCACCATCATCATCATCACCACCATCATCATCATGATCATCATCATCATCATCATGATCATCACCATCACCATCGTTAGCAGCATCAACATCATCATGATCATCATGATTGTGGTGGTCATCGTGATCACTATGATGATCGTGATCATCATCATTATTATCATCATCACCATCACCATTATCACCATCGACATCACCGTCCGCATAATAGCCATCATCATCAACACCATCACCATTACCATCACCATCATCAGCAACAGCATCAGCATCATCAGCAACATCATCATCATCATCATCATCATCATCACCATTATCACCATCGTCATCACCGTCCGCATAATAGCCATCATCATCAACACCATCACCATCACCATCACCATCACCATCATCAGCAGCAGCATCAACATCATCACCATCAGCATCGTCATCATCATCACCACCACCACCATCATCATCATCATCATCATCATCATCATCATCATCATCATCGCCGTCATCCTCATATACATAGCCATCATCATGCTCGTAATCATCATCAACATCGTCATCATCCTCATCATCGCCGTCCCCATCATCATTACCGCCACCCATTTTGGCACACCCCTCACACGTTTCGTGGCTCCATAGGGAACTCCACTGAAAGCCCCGATGGCGGTGCCAACATGCGTCCGCCACCAGTGTCGGCACACCCCTCACACGTTTCGTGGCCACATAGGGAACTCCACTGAAAGCCCCGATGGCGGTGCCACCATGCGTCCGCGCCACCCATTTCGGCACATACACACACACCTCACGCGAATCCTTGCCCAATAAGGAGCTGCACCGAACGCCGCAATGACGGTGCCCACATGCGTCCGCGCCACCCATTCGGCACACCCCTCACGCGAATCCTTGCCCCATAAGGAACTCCACCGACAACCCCAATGAGGGTGCCCACATGCGTCCGCGCCACGCATGTCGGCAGACCCCTCAAACGTTTCGTGGCCACATAAGGAGCTCCACCGAAGGCCCAATGGCGGTGCCCACATGCGTCCACGCCACACATGTCGGTACACCCCTCACACGTTTCGTGGCCCCAGGAGCCCCACCAAACGCCTCAATGGCGGTGAACACATGCGTCCGCGCCACCCATGTCGGCACACCCCTCACACGTTTCGTGGTCACATGGGGAGCCCCACCGAAGGCTACAATGGCGGTGCCCACATGCGCCCTCGCCACGCATTTCGGCCCAGCCCCCACATGTTTCGTTGCCCGAGAAGGAGTCCCACCGAACGCACCCATTGCGGTGCCCACATGCGTCCGCGCCACGCATGTCGGCACAACCCTCACATGTTTCGTCGCCCCATAAGGAGTCCCACCGAACACACCCGTGGGGGTGCCCACATGCGTCCGCGCCACACATGTCGGCACAACCCTCAAACGTTCCGTGGCCACATAAAGAGCTCCACCGAACGCACCCGTGGCGGTGTCCACATGCGTCCGCACCACCCGTTTCGGCACACGTCTGAAACGTTTCGTGGCCCCATATGGGGGCTCCACCGACAACCCCAATGGCGGTGCCCACATGCGTCCTCGCCACACATGTCGGCATACCCCTCACACGTTTCGTGGTCCCAGTGGGAACCCCACCGAACGCCTCAATGGCCGTGAACACATGCGTCCGCCACCAATGGCGTCACACCACTTACACGTTTGGTGGCCCCATAAGGACACCCAACCATACAATGGTGCCCCGCAATACAATGTTTCGTGGTCCCATGGGGAACTCCACCGAAAACACAACTGGTACTCTCCACATGCGTCCCCCCCAACCCAATACAACGTTCCGTGGCCCCATAAAAAACTCCACCGAAAACTCCAATGGCACCGTCAACATGCGTCTACCCCGCCCAATGCAACGTTTCGCGGTCCCACCCGGGGGCTCCACCGAAAGCCCCAGTGGCACCGTGCACATGTGCCCCCCCCGACCCAATGCAACGTTTCGTGGCCCCACAGGGAGCTCCACCGCCGGCTCCAGTGGCAAAGTCCACATGTGCCCCCCCGCCCAATACAACGCTTCGTGGCCCCATGGGGATCTCCACCGACGGCCCCAGTGGCAAAGTTTTTATGCGCCCAACCCACCCAGTACAGCGTTTCGTGGCCCATAAAGGGGGCTCCACCGATGGCCCCAGTGGCAAAGTTCGAACGCATCCCCCCATCCAATACAACGTTTCGTGGGCCATAGGGGGCTCCACCGCAGGCCCCAATGGCAACATTCACATGCGTCTCTCCCACCCAATGCACCGTTTTGTGGCCCATAGGGGGCTCCACCGACGGCCCCAATGGCAACGTTCATATGCGCCCCCCCCACCCAATACAGCGTTTCGTGGCCCATAAAAAGCTCCACCGAAGCCGATACCCACAACTGCAGTACTCACAACTGCATATGGTTGGGTCATTCGGCAAACTAATTTCCCCACCCTCCTGTGTGTTGGCTTTGAAGCGCCGCACGTCTCGCAACGCCGCGCGTCTCTCCTCCTCTCCTCTCTCCCTCCTCCTCCTCCTCCTCCTCCTCCTCCTCCTCTCCTCCTCCCCTCCTTCTCCCCCTCCTTCCTCCTGTCCTCTTCCTCCTCATCCTGGTCAGACTGGACATCATTACCACCACCATCATCACCAACATCATGCTCATCAGCATAATCATCAATACCATCATCATCATCGTCATCATCATCATCGTCATCATCACCGTCATCACCACCACCATCATCATCAACACCACCACCATCATCATCATCATCATCATCATCATCATCATCATCATCATCATCGTCATCATCATCATCATCGGCATCATCACCATGATCGTCCTCATCTTTACACATCTCACTTCCGCCACCACCACCACCGCCACTATCATCGTTAGCATCATCAACACCACCATCACCATCACCATCATCAGCATCATCATCAGCATCAACATGAGCATCATCATCATCACCACCATCATCACCATCATCATCATCAACATCAATAGCACCATCACCACCATCACCATCAACATCACCACCACCACCACCATCATCATCATCATCATCATCACCATCTTTATCGCCATCACCAACATCATCATCACTATCATCATCAACACCATAACCACCGCCATCCTCAACACCAACAACATCATCACCATTATCAATATCACCATCGCCATCATCATCAACATCATCACCGCTCATCACCATCATGAACACAACCGTCGTCATCATCAGCATGCTCTCAATCCACACGCTTTGTAGCCCCATAGGGAGCTCCACCGAAAGCTCCAGTGGCAGGATCCGCATGCGTACTCGGATCCACTTCGGCACACCCCTCACACGTTTCGTCGACCCATCGGGAGCTCCACCGAAAGCTCCAGTGGCAGGGTTCGTATGCGTACTCGGGGGGTCCACTTCGGCACGCCCCTCACACGTTTGGCGGCCCCACAGCGAGCTCCACCGAAAGCTTCAGTGTCAGGGTTCGCATGCGTACTCGGGTCCATTTCGGCTCGCCCCTCAAGCGTTTTGCGGCCCCATAGCAAGCTCCACCGAAAACTGCAGTGGCAGGGTTCGTATGCGTACTCGGGCCTGTTTCGGCACGCTCCTCACACGTTTTGCGGCCCCATAAAGAGCTCCACCGAAAGCCCCAGTGGCAGGGTTCGCATGCGTACGCGGGTCCACTTCGGCACACCCCTCACACGTTTCGTGGCTCGAGAGGGAGCTCCACCGAAAGCTCCAATGGCAGGGTTTGCATGCATACTCGGGCCCACTTCTGCACACCCCTTACACGTTTGACGGCCCCGTGAGGAGCTCCACCGAAAGCTTCAATGCCAGGGTTCGCATGCGTACTCGGGTCCACTTCGGCACACCCCTCACACGTTTGGCGGCCCCATAGGTACACATGCGTAGTTGGGCCAGTTTCGGCGCACTCCCCATACGCTTCGTAGCCCCCCCCACAGGGAGCTCCACCGAAAGCTCCAGTGGCAGGGTTCGCATGCGTCCTCGGTCCATTTCGGCACAGTCTTCACACGCTTCATGCCCCAACAGGGAACTCCACCGAAGGTTCCAATGGGAAAGTTCGCGTGCGTACTCGGTTTCAACCCGGCGCACCCTTCACACCGCTTCCTGGCTCGCGCGGGGACCTGCAGGAAGACGGCCGAGCCTTCGCCGTGAGTCTGGGCTTCGAAGTTCCTCCGCGCGGCCGAAGCCTACGACAGCTCGGGACACGTAGCTTCGCGGCGCAATCGCGCCGCCTCCGGCCCGGGCCCTGCGCTCTTCACGGGAAGTCTACAATCGAATTCAGGCTCGTCCCGTTTGGACCCGCAGCGCAGGGGCGGGGTTGCGAGCTGTCGTGGGTTTGCCCGGCCGAAGAAATCCAGACCCCGTTATTCTTCCTCCTGCTCTCTCTGCCTTCGTCCTCGTGCTCCGCCGTGCATTCGCCGCCGCTTTCCAATATCAGATTCGAATCGTGAGAATGCGCGCGTGAATGGGGCGGCTTCGGGTGCAGTTGTCCGCCTTTGGGCGAAGCGTTCGCGGGTACTGGAGATCTCTGAGTATGCCCATGTGCATTGAGCGTTCCCACTAATACGCGCCATTCGTTTACAATGGGTTGGGTTCTTCGCCAGGGTAATTGTTGTGTGTGTGTGTGTGTGTGTCCAGTCGTGCAGCGCGCCAGAAACGCTAAACGCGATGGGTGGTGGTTGGCAATCCGTGGGTCGAGGAGAAAACTGGGGGTGCGCATCGTCTCAAAAGGGACATGCTATTGAAATTCAAGTACAATCGCCATCCCAACGTGGCTCATCCTACTCAGAGGTAGGCGCCTCGCGTTTGCTTCTGGCCCATCGCGAGTCACTTGGCGGCAATGGGCAATATAATGTATATAAAACATGTGTGAGACCCAAGCATGTGTGCACGGATAATGAAAACGGAATGGAATTCCGCGCGAGGAAGTGGGTATGTCGGCGGTGTGGTGCGTATGGGGGTTGCACGTGCAAGGGGCGCGCGCTCGCGCGCGCACGCGTGTGTGTGTGTGTGTGTGTGTGTGTGTGTGTGTGCGTGTGTGTGTGTGTGTGTGTGCGTGTGTGTGCGTGTGTGTGCGTGTGTGTGGCGTGCGCGTGCGTGCGTGCGTGCGTGCGTGCTTGTGTGTGTGTGTGTGTTTGTGCGTGTGTGCGCGCGCGTGTGTGTGTGTGTGTGTGTGTGCGTGTGTGTGTGTGTGTGTGTGCGTGTGTGTGTGTGTGTGTGTTTGTGTGCGTGTGTGTGTGTGTGTGTGTGTGTTCGCGTCCGACGCCTGTCGCTCATCTTATATCGTGTGCGGCTAGACGTTCAGCGCGCGACATGAGCTGCGGCCTATTCCTGCCGCGCACCGAACAACGTCGACGGGAAACAAAACCGCGCGCGATGTACGCCGCGCCCCGCTCCGGCCTCTCACGTTGCATCGTCGGTGACAACATGTCCAGCGCGCGAAGTGCGCCGCGTCTCAGTCCAGCCACGCGCATTGCACCGCCAATCGTTTTGCTCCTGCCGCGCATGGAGGAAGGGGAGGAGGAGGAGGAGGGGAGGGAGAGAGGGAGGGAGAAACTGAAGAGGAAGAGGAGAATGCCTCTTGGGAATTCGCAGGACGTCCTGGGAGCTTTCTGGCATGCGCCTGAGGGCCTCTTGGATCTATCTTCTGGGTTGGAACATTGTCAACACAAATAGGCGGTAACCTCACAATCCTTCAAACATCACATGAAAATCCATATTTGTGTTGCCCCCCAGGACCTCCTGGACGCCTTTTTCGGCCCCTTGGGGGTCTCCTGAGGAACTTGCTTGAACCGCATTTGCGTGAGGCATTTTGATTCGCCGCCCGCCCAGCTCCTCAACCCGACGGGCCGCAGCGTCGACGACACGACAGTCCATGTTGACGAGCAGGCGTCCCCGCGCGATGTGCGCCGCGTCCCATTCCCGCTACGCGATTCACAGCGCCGGCGAGGAGAAAGTACAAGGTGGCAAGAAAAACGTCGACGTTGCGGTGTTGTTTTGACAGGTAGGACGGGGGGTCCCGCGTAGGGTTGGCCAAGCGTCCGCGCGCGATGTGCGCCGCGTCCAATTCCTGCTACACTTTTCGCAGCGTCGACGACAAGAAAGTGCATGTTGACCAGAAAAACGTTGATCTTGTATTGTTCCCATATCCTGAGATGGGGTTCTTGTTGTTTCTTGGACGCCGCCGTCTCCAGAGAACAAAAGCACACCCAGAGCACATACCTACTCATGCATAGACTTACTCATACTCAGACTTACTCATATCCAGACGTACTCATACACAGACTTACGCATACTCAGATTTACGCATACCCAAACTTACTCATACACAGACTTACTCATACTCAGACTTACTCATACCCAGACCTACTCATACTCAGCCTTACTCATCCCAGACGTACACATACACAGACTTACTCATACACGTACTTACTCATACTCACACTTTCTCATACCCAGACGTTCTCATATACAGACTTACTCATACTCAGACCTACACATACTCAGACCTTCTCATAATCTGAGTTACTCAACGCACGGCAGCATTTGAGGATGTCTCAGGCGGGGCGCTGGCTTCAGCACCCCTAGGGGGAGCCGCCAGGGGTGTTCTCACGGGCCCGTTCGCGGCCAGTTTGTGGGGATATCTCAAGCGGTTTGCTCGTTTTCATGCCCAACATCCTTCGCTTTCAGAGCAGATTGTGAGGATGTCTCAAGCGGGGCGCTGGTTTCAGCACCCCAGGGGTGTTCTCACGGGCCCGTTCGCGGCCAGTTTGTGGGGATGTCTCAGGCGGTTTGCTCGTTTTCATGCCCAACATCCTTTGCTTTCAGAACAGATTGTGAGGATGTCTCAGGCGGGGCGCTGGTTTCAGCACCCCTAAGGGGAGCCGCCAGGGGTGTTCTCACGGGCCCGTTCGCGGCCAGTTTGTGGGGATCTCTCAAGCGGTTTGCTCGTTTTTCATGCTCATCATCCTTTGCTTTCAGAGCAGATTGTGAGGATGTCTCAGGCGGGGCGTTGGTTTCAGCACCCCTAAGGGGAGCCGCCAGGGGTGTTCTCACGGGCCCGTTCGCGGCCGGGGATGTCTCAGGCGGTTTGCTCGTTTTCATGCCCAACATCCTTCGCTTTCAGAGCAGATTGTGAGGATGTCTCAGGCGGGGCGCTGGTTTCAGCCCCCCCTCAGGGGAGCCGCCAGGGGGTAGGACGTTCATGAACAGACGCTCGCTATGGCATGACATATAACATGAGATGCACATATTGGGAGCTCCACGCAGTGAGTAATTTTTTGATGGGTAGGACGCGACCACCCGCTTGGGGTTACCCAAGCGGCGTTCACTCCGTCCCATTCCTGACACTTTGCGAAACTCGACGACATGCTGGCTAGAAAAAATTGAGTTTGTATTGTTTTTTTTGACAAGTAGGACGGAGGGGTTGCTATCGGCCGGCTAGGTGGGGATGCGGGGGTGTTTGATCATAGAAAGTAAGGATGTGGGTGTGGGTGTTGGTGTGGGTGTGGGTGTGGGTGTGCGCGTGTGCGCGTGCGCGTGCGCGTGCGCGTGTGCGTGCGTGTGTGCGTGTGTGCGTGTGTGCGTGTGTGCGTGTGTGTGTGTGTGTGTGTGTGTGTGTGTGTGCTTGTGTGCTTGTGTGCGTGTGTGCGTGTGCGTGTGTGCGTGTGTGCGTGTGTGCGTGTGTGTGTGTGTGTGTGTGTGTGTGTGTGAGAGAGAGAGTTTGTTTCTGTGTGTGTGTTTGTGTGTGTTCGTGCGTGCGTGCGTGCGTGCGTGCGTGCGTGTGCGTGCGTGCTTGTGTGTGTGTGTGTGTCTGTGTGTGTGTGTGTGTGTGTGTCGGGGGTTCCGCGGCGAGTGCCCGGAACGGGTGTGTGCGTGGGGGTTGCAATAAGGAGTTCTGTGGCGAAGTGGTGACGAGGATGAGCACCATGGGGATGGAAAAGGAAGCGGAAGGCCAGAGGGGGCGCCTGTTTTCCTTTTGGGGGGGGATCCTCCTGCCTTCCTCTCGCCTTCTCTGGGCCACCCTGCGGCTTCCTGAGCTCCCGGCCCCTTATCACGGAGACTTCCTACGGCGGCCTCCCGACGGCGAGGATGACGAGGATCGGGGGCGCGCAAACATGGATTAGCGATCCATGGATCTGGCGTGCGGTCGCCAAAAACTCCATGGATCGGGGGAGGTGCCCTCCCCAAGATGCGGCCAATGCCGCCCCGTTCGGCGGCAGAGGTCCGCTATATTTACCGTGGGAACGGGACCCGTCACTAATCCACGCCCCTCTGATCCATGTTTGCGATCGCCTGAATCATACACAGCTGCCGGCATCGCCCACAGGGCGTGGAGGGGCCTCCGCGGTCCCTCCAAGAGAACAAAAGCGTCCATCGCTGATCGTCGGACCTGGCAGCGAGGTTCTTTCCAATGCGCTGCCGTGCAGCAGGGACTGAAGGGGACTGGTCACGACGCTGCGCTCGGCCTTGCCGTCCCCCAACGGCCCCGGGGGGGAAGCGAGCCACAATCCGAGGGCCGCCCCAGAAGGCCCTGGCCAACCGTCGCGCTTCTGCGCGGTCTGTCAGGCCAGCGGCGAGCGAGTGAGCGAGCGAGCGAGGGGGGAGGAGCGCGGTAGTGACGAGGAAGAGCATGGGAATGAGAGAGAGAGAGAGAGAAGAAGAATACGAATAATAATAATAATACTAATAATAAGAAGAAAAAGAAGAAGAAACATAATAATAATACTAATACAAATAATAAGAAGAAGAACCGCTCCCTTGGGGCCAAGTTCGCCCTCCGTAAAAAGTTACGTAGAATTGGCCCAGGGACAACCCTGCAATTAGGATCCAAAACGCCTGGGATGCTGACTCCAAGGCTAGACCGGAGAGAAAGAGAGAGAGAGAGAGAGAGAGGACGGAGACGAGCTGGGTGCGCTCGCACAACATCTGACATCCTACCCCTGCCTCTCATCCCTTCCCATTGCGCCGATCTCCTAGAACTCCAACAAAAACCATCGCCTATGCGCATCGGAACAGGGCAACTCCGTACATTGGAGGAGGAGGAGGAGGAGGAGGAGCAGGAGAAGATGAGGATGAAGAAGGGGAACGAGGACGAGCAACAGCAGCAGCAGTAGCAGGAACTGGAGTGGAAGGACCGGGAGGGGCAGGAGGATCATGGAAGGCGGAGGGGAAAAGGGGGGGCGACAACGATGAAAAATAGCAGGAATCCAGAACAGTGGCCCGCGCTGGGGCGAGAGCACCAGTCTGAAGGACGGGAGCAAAGCGCCGATCCTAGAATGAGGTCACCGCTGCAACGACAACACGACACCATCTCGAAAGACCAGAACGCGACCATATTGCAACACATCGTGAACAACTTCTGGAATCGTGTGTGTGTGTGTAGAGAGAGAGAGAGAGAGAGAGAGAGAGAGAACAGTGCGCGGAGAGGGCCGGCGATCTTCTAGACGGGATCGGAGGAGAGAGGAGAGCAGCGCTCATGATGCGTTGTCGTAGAGGGAGGAGCCGGGAAGAGGATGGGACACGCTGTGGCCGTGGACCCTCCGCGGACGGCCGGTCCTCCCAGGCCGCCCCCCCCCCGCAGCGATGCAGCCGGCAGAACGAGAAGCGCTCCGCCGCCCCCGCCGCCACGCGGTGCCTGACCCGTGGCTGCTCCGCCGCCAGGGGCACGAAAAATGGCAGAAACAGAAAAACCCGGAGGTTCGCGCTCTCGGATCGGCGCTGGACCCCCCTCCCTGGCGCGCAGAGCGCGCCAAGGGGCCCCAGCGCCAGAAGCGCCGCCAAGGGGCCCCAGCGCTGATCCGAGACATCCGCGCGGACCTCCGAGTTTTTACGTTTATGCAATTTTTCGTTCCCCCAGCCACCCGCAGGGCCAGGGAGCCCGGGAACGATCATAAGAGACCCTCCGCAAGCGCCAGTGCTGGTACCCCGGGGGCTGGCCGGTCTCGGTGGCAGTCATCGTTCAACCACACGCAGCGCTGGGTAAGGAACGAAGGAGCTTCTCTGGCCACGGTGAGCCCTCGGCCACGAACAGGTCCCCCGCCCTCGACCTGAGGAGCGACCCGAAAACCACAGCCCCTGCATCTTCACCGCGCTCGCTGGCCCCCGGGAAAGTCTGCTCCTCGGCCGTCCTGGGCCCCCCACTTCTGGCCCTTCGGGGTGGCCCAGCGGCCACGGCGCC
>CAUYUJ010010169.1:213825-246839 GCA_963575745.1 Prorocentrum cordatum
GCCCCCAAGAGCACCCCAAAGATGCCAAACTCGCCAAACTCAATCCCAACCACCCTGTGGTGTTGGGTCCTCGCTTTGAAGAGACAGCGCTCCGCGTTTCTCCTCTCCTCCTCCTCCTCCTCCTCCTCCTCCTCCTCCTCCTCCTCCTCCTCCCCCTCCCCCTTTTTCCTCCTCACTCCTCCCTCCTCCCATTTCCCATCACCATCAGCACCATCAGCAGCACCATCAGCATCAGCATCATCAGCATCATCAGCATCAGCATCAGCATCAGCATCAGCATCAGCATCAGCATCAGCATCATCATCATCATCATCATCATCATCATCATCATCATCATCAACATCATCATCATCATCATCATCATCATCATCATCATCATCAATATCATCATCATCAGCATCATCATCGTCGTCGTCATCATCATCATCATCAACATCATCATCACCACCATCACAATCGTCACCGTCATCGTCATCATCATCGTCATCATCATCGCCGTCATAATCACCATCATCGTCATCATCATCGCCGTCTTCATCACCATCATCGACATCAGCGTCGGCACGACCCTCACATGATTCGCGGCTCCACACGGAGCTCCACCGTGGCGCAGCCCGCATGCGTTTTCCCTACCCAGTACAGCGCTTCGTGGCCCCATACGGAGCTCTACCGAAGTCCCAGTGGCGCAGTTCGCGCCTCCCTCACCCAGTACAACAGTTCGTGGCCCCAGAGGAAACTCCAGCGAAGGTTCCAGTGGCGCAGTTCGCATGCGTCTCCTCCACCCAGTACAACGTTTCGTGACCCCAGAGGGAGCTCCACCGAAGGTCCTGGTGATCCCCACGGGGCCGCGAAACGCTGTACTGGGTGGAGACTAATGCGAACTGCGTTCGTTGGGGCTCCCTATGGGGCCACGAAGCACTGCACTGGGTGGGGGGGACACATGCGAACTGCGCCATTGGGACCTTCGGCGGAGCCCTCACGGGGCCACGAAACGCTGTACAGGGTGGGGGACAGTCGTGCCAACTGCCTTCGGTGGGGCTCCCTATGGGGCCACGACGCACTGCAGTGGGCGGGGGAGACGCAAACGAACTGCGCCACTGGGACCTTCGGTAGAGCTCACTCTGGGGCAACGAAACGCTGTACTGAGTGGGGGTGTCGCATGCGGGCGGTGCCGTTGAGGCCTTCGGTGGAGCTCCCTCTGGGGCCACGAAGCGCTGTACTGGGTGGGGGTGACGCACGCGAGCTGCGCCACTGAGACCCAGGAGGCCCCCAAGAGAACTCCAAGACTGCCCAAGAGACCCCCAATACTGCAGGGGCCCACAGACACACACACAAACTCATAAATCCTAGGACTCCCAACAATTTTCCCATATTTTGTGTTTTCGTATTCCCTCCCACTTCCCATATTTTCCTGGGAATCGACGATTCATTATGCCTGTGTGTTTTTTTCTCCTCCCGAAATACATCAAAAGTGCCCCAAGACGATCCCATATACATCCGACACGGCCGTACCTTGCCCACATGAGGCCCCAGGACGGCTCGGTGAGGCCCCCACGGTCTCAGCAGGCACCCTTGCAGAGGCTCCTTTTAGGGGCCCCCAGCAAGCCCCGAAAGGTTCCGAAGAGCCCCCCAAGAGGAACTCCAAGAGGGGCCCCGAGAGTTCTCCTCACGCTCGTCCTCTCTCTCCTCCTCGTCCTCCTATCCTCTTTCGTCTCTCCCTCTCCCTTTCCCCCCTCAAGGGTTCTCTCCAAAGGTTTCCATCACGGCTGGGAGAATGCCTGGTCCAGTACCTTCGCCAAACTTTGCCCCAACGTTTTGGCCACATAGGCTTTTCCTAAAGGCAGGGAGCGGCGGTGGTTCGCCACAAGCGTCTTTGATCCAGCTCCTTTCGTTCCTCCCCGCCATCCTCCTGCTATCCCCTCTCCCTCGCCGCCCTCTCCCTTCCTCCCTCCCTCCTTTTCTCTGAGTCCCTCCCCCGCACCCCCGAATGTCCTGAGCGCCTCTTTCAGAGACTGGATCTCCTCCTGTCGCATCCGCACGCGATCCTTCACGGGGGGAAGTAAAAGAGGCCTCCTCGGCGCCTGACAGCGCCGAAAGAGGAAGGAGCGCTGTTGACCCGCTCGTTATAGCTCTTGTCGTCGTCGTCGTCGTCGTCGTCGTCGTCGTCGTCTTCCTTCTCTTTTTCCTGCTCGTCGCCTACCTCTCCTGACCCTCTGAAGCCTCTTCGTATCCTTCCTTCTTGCCGTGCCGACCTGGCGTCCTGGGCACCGAGGAAGCCGCCCCGGGGCACTCACCGGGGACTGGCCCTCCTCCTTTGACGTAATTCTCCAACGGCATGTTCTGCGCCGCAGCGCGCTCGTCGTTTAGAGAGGCGGGAAACACGAGGGACCGAAGACACCCTGCGAAATGCTTAAGAAATCATGGGTTAAGAAATTCATGGTCTCAGGATTTGAATAAAAACCCAAAGATCCTATTCAAAGTTTAGGCTTTACATCGAAACAGTAAGAAAAGGCGAGTCTCTGGCCGAAACCTTACGTTTTCTTAAGCATCGCCCAAGGTGTACACCACGCGCAGTCCGCACATGCACCAGGCGAGATCGCGGTGCGGAAATGTCTGCCCCCCTCCGCGGTGTCTGGCTGCCGACCGAGCTCCACCTCAAATCGCGGACTCACTCTGACCTTGACCCGGGTCAGCCCCAAACCTGGGTCGGCCAGGGCCCTGTCGCGAAGCCCGGTCGGCCGCTCAGCAGCTCCCGAGCACAGGGGAGGGCGGAGAAAAAGGAATCGGCCCCACGTGGCCCCCGGGCCAGGGGTCAGCCAGAAGGGACTGGCTGATCCCCGTCAGCGCTGACCCCCGTTACGTTCGACTGCACGCAAGAGTGGCCCGAGGCAAGGGTGGGCTTTGGTGCGCGGCTGCGGGGGGCCGCGGGTAGGCCAAATCCAAGCGCGCCGACCCATGCTGGGAGGACCCATGTGAGCCCGCACCAGAAGGTCACTCCGGCGAAGGGTCACTCTTACGTGTAGCCTGAAGTCGGGCCTGCCCCTCCACAGGGGGAATATTCAAAAGTAGTGAACAAATAGTCGGGGGACTATGTTTTGAGTATTCTTGAGCATTTTTGGTATATTTGTTAGACTATTTTTCATTGTTCGTCCAAAATCCGCCTGCAGGGGGACACGCCCAACCTAAGCGTAGCCGTTGCGTGAGCCCCAGCCGCAAGCTGGTGGCACCTTCTCCAGAGCGTGCCCGTCTCGGGGTCGCGCAAACACGGATTAGCGATCCATGGATTTGGCGCGCGGTCGCCAAATCCATGGATCGGGGGAGGTGCCATCCCCGAAATGCGGCCGGCGCCGCCTCGCTCGGCGGCGGAAATCCGCGATTTCCCGTGGAAACGGGGCCCGTCGCTGATCCACGCCCCCTTTGACCTGTTTCTGCGATCGCCTGAGCCGTCTCCGGTGCGTGCCCGTGTCGGCCCGAGCCCCCGCATCGGGCGGGGCCCTCGGGAGGCTCTCGCCCTGCCCCCGCTCGGCGGCGCTGGGCCTCCCTCGCCGCCAGGGGGCGCGAGTGCGCGCTCCAGGAGCCACGCGAGGTCAGCCCTGGGGCAGCTTGCCGCATGTCTTCTCGTTGCTGCTGCTGCTGCTGCTGTCGTCGTCGTCGCTGCTGCTGCTTTTTTTGAAGAGGAGGAAGGAGAGCGACCACAACACTTCACCCGACTCGGCTTCGACCGCTGTGCGACTCAGAAGGTCGACGGGCAAAGCGGGAACACCACACGAACCGACCTGCGACGGGCAAACACATGCGCTGAACTGTGGCCTGAAGGATGGACGAGCGTGCCGCATGTGAAACGGAAGGAACGAGCGAGAGGGAGAGCGCAAGGGTGGGAAAGAAGGAGAAATAAGCGAGATGCCGAACGCGGTCGAACCGCAGCTGCCACCAGACACGAGCTGTACAAGCAGAGTCGGGCACGCGCGAAGAAGGGAAATCCACAACATCCACAAGCCGCTCTGGCAGGACGGGCAGGGCGGGCGGAAGCCGAGGCTCGCCACTGCCACACACCTCAGCCACACGCGGAGTCTGATTCAGACCCTCCCGAGAGGAATGTAGGAAGCATGGGTCGCGAAACGCAGGACACAAGGGTACCCTGGATTTGCCTGGGTCGACCCTGCTAATCAGACTCGACTGTATTCTCCGAAGGGAAAGGAGGAAGGAGAAAGCGGGAGCGGAGAGGGAGGAGCCGGGCACCAGGACAAGCTCTGGCTCTCCAGGCGCCAGCTTCGGGGCGGCCGTCCACGCTCTCACACCTCCCTGGATTCGGTGGGCTTCCTGCTCGTTTGCAGCCCAGCCCTGGGGCAGCCTGCTGCACGTACTGGCTCGTCGTCAGCACGAAGGCTGGCAGAGACGGCGGAGGCGACGGCTGAGGCCCCCGAGCCTTCCGTGCGGTCTGTGAAGGCGGTGGCTGCGCCACCCGATCCGCACCGCGCAAGGCTCTCGGAAATGCTGCGACTTCCCTGCGTCGACGGTCGCCGAGCCCCTGGCCCCTCGAGGGAACCTGCCGAGGAAAGGGGATCAGGCAGAGGCGGCTGGCCCTCCTCACGGCCATCGGCGTCACCGCCTGCCCGGCTCCGCTACAGGGAGCCCTCAACGACAAACAAATCCGCCGACCCCTTGTGGGTCTCTAGGCGTGTGAGATAGTTCCCCTCCCCTATAGTCCCCCCCCAGGGACCCCAAACCGGAGATTTGACCCCCCCCTGATGGCCCCCCCCCCCGGCCCGGCACGAGCGACTCACGGGGCTCTTTTGGGCCCAAAAGGGGCTCCAGACGAGCCAAGAAGGCCCCAAGAGGCCTCCAAAACGGCCCACGATGGCCCCGAGACGCCAAACGAGCGCTCCAAGACGCCCACGATGGTCCCAAGACGAGCCAAGAGGCCTCCAAGACGGCCCAAGAGGCCTCCAAGAGCAGTCCTCAGAAGAGCCGACGAGCCGAAAATCGTCAAATTCCTATGGTAAAACGTACATTTTGATCATTTCCGACTTGTCGGCCCTCACGGGGTTGAAGACGGGCCACGAGCACCCCAAGACCGCCCCAAGACGGCCTCAGAAACCCCCAAGAGGCGCCTAAGTCGGCCCAAGAGGGCGCCAAGACAGCTCAAGAGGCTCCCAAGACGGCCCAAGAGGGCCCCAAGACGGCCACAAGAGGGGCCCAAGAGGGGGAGCCCGAACCGACAATCCGAGCCTTCCGCCCCAAAACGGCCGTAGAAGGCCACAAGAGACCCCAAGAGGCCTCAAAGACGCCCCCAAGAGGCCCCAAGAGGCCCCCAAGAGGCTTCAAAACGGCCCCAAAACGGCCCCCAACAGGCTTCGAAACTGCCTCCAAGAGTCCCGCGAGAAGCCCCGCAAGAGATCCCAGCGATCACCGCACAAGCGGGATTCGCGCTCCCAAGGCTAAGAACCCATAATCCATGACCCAGATCATTTCCTCCGTGTCCCCCCCCTCCTCCTCCTCACCCGCCTTTTCCACCTCGGCCCCCCAGTGGATGCAAAACTGCTGTCCAGAGGCC
Organism: Prorocentrum cordatum; assembly: GCA_963575745.1. Taxonomy (NCBI): domain Eukaryota; class Dinophyceae; order Prorocentrales; family Prorocentraceae; genus Prorocentrum; species Prorocentrum cordatum. The sequence goes on from CAUYUJ010010169.1 coordinate 219,380, forward strand.
CCCGAAAGGCGTGCCGCCAAATCCCGATACACATACAAGAACCTCTCACACATAGACCATAACCCAGAGCCTCATCTCAGTGTCCCCCTCCTCCTCCTCCTCCTCCTCCCCCACCCTCTCCTCGGCCCACTCCTCCTCGTCCCCCTCCTCTTGTGAACCTGGCCCGCTTCACTTCGTCATTTTCGATGCTTCTCCCCTGTCTCCTCCGCCTCATCCCGCATTCCCCTGTCCCCGTTTTCCTTTTTCCCCCCAGTACGCGCGCCCGATTCGGCATCATTTGCAGGCGTTGCACTTCAGGGTGCCTTTCTTTGCGTCGCGCGGGACATTGTGCGGGTCGGGGAACGCCGACTTCGGTAGTCTTCTCTTGCACGCGCCGCTGCACTGATACGCCTGGCAACTGCGAGCTGTGAACCCGAGTTCCTTGCAGCCTCCGCACACCACTTTGGCTCCTTTCGTCTTTCGATGATGTTCCACTTGGTTAGGCGTCAAATGTCTCGTGTCCGAGAACGTTCCTCCGCACGCCGCGCACGTCAGCGGCTTCGCGTCCGCCTCGGCTTTCCGTTTCTTATTATTCGACTCGCGCGTCGCCCTATCTCGTTCTTCCGCGCATTTCCGACACAACCTCTCCCCTGCTGCTTTGTGCTTCTTCTGAGCTTCGGACACCCCCGCCTCCTCTTGGAACTCCGACAGGCAGTCGCTGTTCGAACACCGCAATGTGATCGCGCGTTTCCTGTTATTCGACACTAGCGTCGTCCTCTGACGTTCGGCGGCGCATTTCCGACACAACCTCTGGCCCGCTGCGTTCTGCTTCTTCTGAGCCTCCGACATATCCGCCTTTGCGTCATACAGCGACAGGCACTTACCGTTCGTACATCGCACCTTGCCGACGCACTCGACCCACTTCGCGTTGCCGCTCCGCGACTTCTGCTTGGCTTTGACATGGCTGCACTTCGCGCAATACATTGTCCGAACCCTTCTTGGCTCTCCGCCGCCGGCCGCTGCGCCCCCACTCCGATCGTCACCGTGCCGCGTCGCATCTTCACCCTCCGCTCTCGTTGCCCACCCTCTGCACGTGGTGCACCATTTCTCGTCGGCGTTCTTCATCTCTTCCGTGCACTCTTTGCAGAACGCTGGCCTTTCCTTCCTCTGGAACTCGTACTTCGAGAACGCCTCTACCAGCAACCTCCGCCGGCAGCGCTCGCACTGGTCTCTTGGCATCAACTCCGCCTCCCACTCATCCCAATCCACGCTCTCCCCTCGTAGTGCCTGCAAAAGTTTCTTCGTGCCTGGCATCTCACCTGCGTTGTACGGCCTCCTGTCAAACGGCCGGAAAATCAGCAGATTCTCCCGTCTGCGCACGCGAGTGATGGCAACGTAACTTGACATCCAACTCACGCCGCGCCCTCTTTCAAGGTCCGCTATCACTGCTCCCATGGTCCGGCCCTGCGCGGAGTGCGCCGTTACTGCCAAAGCCGGGGTTATCATAAACTGGGTGCGTTTCACACTCAACACAGGGTGCTTCCGATACCCATCCAAGAACCATTGCCGACCATTCGAGGGGAAGATCGGATACAGCCCCGGCTCCCACCCGGGCAGGTGCCACTCCTTCGTATTGAAATCCAACACAATCATTTTCGGCATATGCGACAAGACCTCCTCGTCTTCATCTCCCACGACCTCGTCCTTGTGCAGGACCCATCCATGGATCGTGGCTGTACGCCCCCGCAGGAGCTGTTTCTTCGACCGATCCAAGTGATCCCCCAGAGCCACGGGCATCCCTTTGGCCAGCGGCAGCCACCCAGGCAAGCTTGCGCACTCCTTCTCGTGGTACCCCAGCCAACGTATCTTATCCTCCACCGTGTACGGCCGCCGCTGTTCTCCCCCATGGCAAGGGCGGTCCCTCGCTGCGACCCACAGCAGCTGTTCTCCTCGCTGCGTTGCCCATTGCACAGCTCTCTGCTTCCCCACGTGGCAACGAATGTCTTGGTTCGCATAAATGGCGACAGCATCAAGGAATTTCTCCTCCCGAAACCGCGCGTCTTCTGGCGATGTCGCAACGAGCTTTCTCTTTTCCCGCTCAGCTTTGCAAGCGTCACATTCGAGCTCGTTTTGCCTCGCAATTGCCTCTATGTCTTCAAGACAACGCGTGTTCCCGCACAACGGTGCACCGTTCACCCACGACCCCGGCACATCCGTCGGTCTGCCATGTAAAAAATTGTGCGTGCGTTCAGACAACGCCCCTCGGCGGAACTCGTCCTGCACTCCGAGAAACCAGTCGCCTTGATCCTCCACGCGCTTGCACTCCGTCAACTCTGTCATGCCCTGCACTGCTCCTTCGCCTCCAGCGCCCCAAAAGATATACTGCCCGTGGTCCTCCGTGGCACCTGGCGCGTACTGCCTCGCGTTTTTCAAATACGACGTGGGAAGCGCATTGATGGCCGTCCCCGATGGCGGCTCCAATTGATAGAAGCCCCCGCAGAACAGCACATTCACGCCCCCGAACGGCCTGGCCACGCCGTCTCCACCTACCCTCGTGTCGCTTGCAGCTGACATGCACGACCGCAAGTGTGAGTCAAGCTCTGCCATGAAGTTCGCGCTGACCATGCTCACCTCGTCTACAATCAGCCACTTCCACTGTGACATACGCTGCGCCGCTTGCTCTTTCTTCGTTTTCTTCTTCGTCTCTGCGCTGGCATCGCCCGCCGCGTCCTTTTTCTCTTTCGTTTTGTTCACACCGAGCCCAAATGCACTGTGAATCGTATTCCCGTCGAGTGCTGACGCGTTTGTGGCCTGCAACGCTGCCACCTGGAAATCTATGCCGCGCGTCCACCCCAGCTCCTTTTCGAACAGCCCCTTCCGGATCTTGTCTACGACGAAGCTTTTCCCGGTCCCTGGGCCACCATGCAACATCCATACGAGGGGCTGCATATCAGAAAGACTCTGGTCTGTTTTCTTGCCGCTCGCGGTCCTCCCGAATTCTTGCGCCAACACTCGATCTGCCACCTTCTCCACGACGCTACGCTGTCCCGCGTTTAACCCGCTATCCGCAAGCCCTTTTCTCCACTTCCGCACGCTTGACGCCGTTGCTTTCTTGGCCGCCACCACCTCTGGGGCACCTTCCTCTCCGCCCGCGCTGCTGCCTTCTGCGGCCCTCGACGCCGCCGCCACCGCTTGCGCTTTCTGCACTGCCGCGTCATCCCACCTCAACACGCCGTCCCCTCCGCGCTTCTTGCGCTTTCCACTCTTTCGACTCGGAATCTCGCCCCACACGGCGTCGCCCCTGGCCGTGGCCTCCCGGCTCTTCTCCTTTTCGCACTCCGCGTCTACATTTGTCCGCCTGTCCTCTTTCTCCATGGACGCGCCTCCCACGTGCGTCTTACGCCTGGTCGCCGCGTCGACAATTCTCGGATCCAGTTCTTCGTCGCTGTACAGCTCGTCCTCGTGCTTGACTAGATCTTCGTCCGTCACTGGTCGCAAGTCCACCACGCCCATGTAGTTCTGCACGTACCTCTTAGTTTCTTCACATGGCATGCCGTTCTTTAACCACTCTAACGAGGCCTCCGCCCACGACCCTTGCGCTCCGCGGAAATCGCGCAGGTGCGGTACTCCACAATCGACATCGTCAAGAAGTGTAAACGCCCTGAAATATACCATCAACAAGAGCCCGTTTCTTTCCTCCTCCCCCGTTCCGTGTTTCGGCTGCGGCGCCCCATGAAAACTTGGGTTCCTCGGGCGCTCGTTCCGCACCAACACCCACGTGTGTCTCAAGGTTTTCAGTTCCGGAACATCCGGAAACGGCACCCAGGAATAACTACCCCATTCGTCCTTTATCACATAATCCACTCCGGCTTTCAGCTGGGCTCCCGGCCGTGCCCCATCCGCGTCGGGATTCGCTCTCTCCTGGTCGGCATCGCGAACCTTCTGAATTCCGGATTGCGTCAGTTGCGCTTGGTAATCGTTGCTGGCCGCAGCTGCTACCTCTGCTCCGGCACGGGGAAATGCAGCCAACTCGATGCGCCAATACCGCAGGAACTCATACAACGATAGGTGTGCCAAGTCGGGCGCACCAGGAGCGTCCACCGGCCGCATGCCATACAGGTACACTGGACTCTTAGACACAATTCGAACCTTTTTCGACCCTTCGCGTTTGTCCGCTTCCAGAATCCCCGACGCCGACACGGCAACGTCGACGCCGTCTGCACAGATCTGTTCCGCCATTCGTACGGCTTCTGCTCCCGGGATCATAGCTGTCTTCGCAGTCTTGATACTCTCGGCACCAGTCACGTCTCTAGGGTCTCGGTACGCTCGCAGATTCGCACTCTCCTGCGCTGACCGCACCACGCCTCTCCCGTACATGTCACTGAGAAACCTCTTCATGTGCCTGTTCGCTCGGTACGCCGCGGTCCTGTCCTTCGTCTGCTCCGCCAGCGCGCGGTGGCCCTTTTTGATCTCCCTCACCTCGTTGAACGACGGGGCACACCGCTTGCACTGATAGTCCGCCGCATACCCCGCTGCTGCATTCTGCGCTCGTTGCGCTGCCAGAACCATGTCTACGGGTCGATCCGTCTCCCAGCACCGCTCTTCGCACACACAACTGTCGTGCGTCGCTTCCGTCACTGGGAACCTGTACGGGATCTGCAAATCGCTGTTAAAATTCAACCCCACCGCGCCGCTTAGCATCGCTGGCAGCGTTCCGTTCAGGTTCTCTTCGTTCATGGGCCCGTGCAAGCACCCTGTCATGTTCCTCCTCCCTGCTCGCGGCATGTCGCGGTTTTTCAAAAAACCTTGGCACAACACTACTGCGCGATCTACGAGCCACGTCGTGCGCGGGAAAAAGCTTTTGCACTGCGTCATGTCGTCTGTCCTCTGACAATGTGCCAACGGTACCACGCGCTGCAAACGCTTACTCCACTGGTGCACGTGGTTCTGTCGAAACTCCTGCCCCTTTTGCACCCAGACACCGAGGTACTCTCGCAGCCAGGTTCGCCCTTCCTCAATTCCCTTGTCCCCATCTTCTGTTACCCCATTGCCGCTCGTTGATTTCCTACCGCCTCCTTCCGACCCTCCCGAACCATTAGTCTGGCCGCTGTGTAAGTACTCCGGCGCTGCGACCAGATCCGCGGTCTCGCGGTACGTGGGCCACGCCTTCTCCACCTCCGTTTTCCTGCCCCTCCAACCTTCTACGTCAGCGTACTCCTGACGACTCGCGTTCCTCTTGTACCTCTTGTATTCTTCTACCAGCCCCTCTAGCACATCTGTCGGCAGCTGTAGCAGTTCGTGCAACGGGGTATGCTGGTGCAAACACTGAACGAATACTTGCACGTGCAAATGCAGACTTCCAGCCGACTTCTGAGCTTCAATGCTGCCGTACACCCCGTCCACGCGACCCAAGCACCCACCCACCGCCGTCGCGTTGCTGCCAAGCAAATCCGCGCACTCGCAATCTGGGCACCTCGGACAATACCGCATGCCCAATATGTACTCAAACACAAGGCCCACGATTACCCGAAACCCGTCGACGCCCGCCAGCGGGTCCCGAGCCAGCACTGCTCTTCTCTCGTCCGACGCGGGAACGGCATCTGCCAACATCGCCAGAGGCACTGCCATGTCAACGTCGTCATCACCCTCTGCCCCCTCTGTGCCCGATCCGCCCTCCCCCGCCCGCCCGCGCCGATCTCTCGTCACGGCATGTCCAGATATTTCATCCTTGTGCGCCAGCGACGGCTCCCACAACCCGCCATGCGTGGGGCCGTGCAGTTCCCGCGCAGCACTACGATTCACGGGGTCCTTTCTTCGAGACCGCGACAGCCGCACCATTACCAGGTTGTGCCTCTCGTCTGGGGACATGGTGAAAAACAACGGTACCCCGTGGGCGATTCGAGCAGCATGGGTGTCGTACCTCATGAGCGTCCGCACCTCGTTGGTCCCTTCGATCTTGCGAGCGACCGCGCTGGCTCCTGCAGCCAATCGTTTCGCTATCGGGTCGAGCGACTTCACATATTTCAGCTTCGAGAAATCTCCGCGCACGTTGGAGGATTTCCCGGTTGACGGATCCTTGTACGTACCATGCAAAGCATCTACGATGCTCACGGCTGCCTTCTCGAGTTCGCCTTGCGAATACTGGCATTCCGTCTCCCCGTCCTTTCTATAGTCCGCCAAGCGGACGGATCGGGCCATATTCACGGAACTTTGAAACAAAACCGACGACACCGTAAAACCAAACCGCCACTCGCGCCGGAATTGAGACTCCACCCGACGCGTCATGATGCGCGCCCACAGAGCCAGCTCCACGCGGGGCGCCGCTGGGCCACGTCGATGTCGCGCATTCTCCTGCCACTCAGGCATGTCCGGCATGCCCACCCCGTACTTGAAACAAAACGGGAATGCCACGCCGAAAAACCACGGCACAAACTGATTCATCATCGCACGGCCCGGATACACCACGTACCGAATGCGGGTCGCGTCTGTTTCCAGCATCTCCCAAAGCCGAAATTGCAATGTCTCCGTATCCACGTTGGCCGCCTTGTCTCCCATTCTGCTCGTCCTCGCAAGAGCACGCTCGTCCCTGTCTCCACCGCACGGGCACTCGGGTCTGTCGCACCTGCCTGTCCACGTACTTGCCAGACGCAGCGCGAAGCTTTTCGCTTCCATTGCCAATGCGCCAGTCTGTACGACCGCGTTTGCGGCGCGCGGCCTGCCCGACACATGTTCAAACGCACCCTGCCTCAATCTGTTTGCATCCACCTCGTCCACCGACGACTTCTCCATCATGACGGCATTCGGCGTACGCAAGTCCATGTCGCGCGCAGCCGCTCCCACCGAATCTCGCGCCCCATCACAGGGCGTCGCGTTCTTCTGCACCATGAGCTTGTCCAACGTGGTGTCGTGCGGAAGCAGCCGGACAATCTCCGGAGGCACGCCGTCCTGCGGCAATTGATCGGCCTTTCTCTCCATCGCCTCCACGTTGACATTGGCGAAAGCTCGGTGCCCGCGGTGCTTCATCATCTTGATGTGGCGCTTCACAACCTCGCGCCGTACATTTGCCTGATGAATGAATCGCGGCAGGTTGTCCTTGCTCGTGGCGTCGTTGACTTTCAGAAGGATCTGCACCACCGACCCCAATTTCTCACCCACGATTGGCACCGCCGAGTCGCCGCCCTGGCGCCCTTCCTTCTCGAGCTGACGGAGCTCTCGTAATATCCCCTGCCACGGCAGCAAGAAGCTCGTAGCATTCCCGCGCGCCGCCAGACGCCCGCTGTGGAACCCTGCCGCGCTGTCAAACAGGTTCTCTCTGCCCGCACTGCTTTCCCGGTCGTTCTGGCACTTCACCTCCAGCGAAAAACAAATCATCGACGTAATGCAAGGGCTGCAACAAATCATCTCCATCACCGTCATGCCCTCGGTGTACATGCGATCTGGCGCATAGAACGCCATCAAGTCGTTCGCAAGGCTCCGGCGCGGGACCGCCGGGGTCGCGGCAACTCGCCGCCGATACGGCGTTTCCACCTCTACCTTGCATTCCTCGCAAAGAGGCACTTCGCATTCGGGACACGCGGTTCCCTTCTCCTGGCACCCCCTGTGGCACCGCTGATCTTCGGGGCAACACAGAATTAACACTTCACCGCACGGTGTCGGCACTTTCACAAGCCAGTCCGTGAAGTCTTCCCGATACCACGCCTCCTCGAGGTCCAATGCGCTGTTCCCTGGCTCGTGACAGTAGTCCCGCAGGTACGCGTCGATGCTGAACCGCGCTTGCACTTCCTTCATGGTCCAATCACCAAACCGAACCACCCGCGTCGGGTCGCCCACGGCTGCCTTAAACGGTTGCTCCCAGGCAATCTGGTTCCCCCGTCTACCTTCCACCCAAGGAAACGTGCAGGCGCACAGAAAACAAATTGGAGACGCGATGCTCTTCTGTTGCGTTGCTTTCGCGTACATGGCCAGGCTCCGTCTGTGCAAGGAGTATGCCGCTAGCGGCGCACCACCCCGAACAGCACGTGCAACGATTGCATTGTACGCCGCCGTGATACGGAGGTCCTCGTCCTCGTCCGCTGGATGAACAAGTTCGGCGATGGGCAGCACGACGGAACCGTGCACCTCGCGGACGTGCCCGCACAACTCGCCTACTACCTCCGACCGCCACGTACATCCCACGAACGCACAGTGCACGACTGGCAACTCCACGGCCATGTCCTCCGCCAGGGCTTGCGACCATGGTTGCGCGGGGTCGTCTGGATCCGCGGGCACGGTTGGGTGACGCCGTACACTGGCTGCAGCAGCTGCCACGAGGACTTCTCGGGTCCGTCGGGGATCTTTCGACGCCGCGTCTACGCCGACATTGTAGAACGCCTGCTGCATTGCGTCCGCTGGGGGGGCGCCGTCTCCGACGCTCCCCGATGGATCTTTCTCCTTTCCTTTCTCCCCGGCCGCGTTTCCACCGCCACCCGCTGCCGATCCGATGGCGCTTCCCGCGCAGTCGGCGGCGCACCCAGCCGCGTCGCCACACCCCCCCCCGCTCCACGCGGCAACCAAACCTTTCCTCGATTTGCCGCTGTCGCCCACGGTGGCCCCAGCCCGCCGCCGCTTGCGTGCTCCGGCTTCTTGTGCCCCGGGCTCATGGCCAGGTGGTGGCGGCGCCAGCGCGCCCGAGGCGCTCGCGCCGGGATCACTCGCGCTCTCTGCGGTGATTGCTCTCCGCCGCTCACGCGCCACGTCCCTTTCCAGTTCCATGCGCGGCGGCGGCGGCGTTACTCTTGGACGCTCCTCCACCCGCCTACCAGCGTTCTCGTTGCACGCAGCGTACTGGTCGCGCAACGCCCGCGGTAGCGTCGTATCGGTCCAGAAAGCCCGACCGTCGAGTTCCGCTCCTCGGAAATGCGTTGGCTCCTCCCACCACAGCGCAATCCAATGAGAGAAATCGCGTTGTTCGCTGCCGATACTGTACACACAACTGCGCGAGCCGGACGGCAACCGGTCTCTGAACAAGAGGACCCCCAATTGTAGTCTGTCGCTCAAACTGGCCACGTCCGTTTCGGTACCCCAATGCGCGTGGCCTGGGCGGCTCATCACGTCCTCTAATGTGCACCGAAGCTGCAGCAAACCTGCGGCGCCGCGAGGTATGCGAACGTGTATTTCCTGCGACGCCCCACCGCCACGCCGCGCGTCCGTGCATCCAACGATGGCCACGGCGTCCCCGTCGGGTTCGTCCTGCCACGCGCGGACTGCATCTGGAACATTATCTGGCGACGCCAATGCTTGCATATTGCACGCGTGCAGTACTTCGAAAGGATCCCACTCGTCCGGGTGGTCTCTGTGGCGCGCTCGCATGCACGCAGTTATCATGAAATTCAGCACATCCAGGTCGTCCCACGCGTGAAACACCTGTGCAGCTTGGCGTCGAAGCTCGAGCATGACCGCGCGCTGACCTTCGTCGAACACACTCTTCGGGATTTTCTGCAAGACGTGTTGCGCTGGTTCGCCACCGTGAACTACCATGCGCGCGAGGATCCCTGCGATGCTCAAAAACAAGCAGTCGCCACCACCACCGAATTCTATACCTTGGAGGTACCCCAGACTCCTGCCTGCGCCATTGTTCAACGCGGACACGTAGCGCTGCAGCGCCCCCGACACGGGCTGCGGCGAGCCTCGCGCCCACCCCAACGGCCGAGCGGCTGCGTGACTGGCGCTTCTCGTGCACGTCCTCTGTCCTTCTTGGCAGCTACGGCCAGTTGCGTCCATCGTGGCGGGCACGCGAGATGCACAGTCAGCTGCCTCGCGCCCTCTTCCGTTCGCGCTTCTCTCGTCCTCTCCTTCCGCGGTGGCGCTGCTCGGTGGCCCCGCGACGCCGCGACCGCCGGCAGCAAACCGCAACCACGGTGCATGCCCACGTGCTCCTTCCACTCCGCGCAGGCTGCGCCATCCTTGACCTACGCGCACCAGATGGCCCTCCGCGAACCACACGGCTGCACCTACACAACTCCCTCCGACATCGCCCAACGGCCATTTTACGAGCAGAGTTCTTTGCATGAAGTGTGCCACACTTTGCGCCTCGTACACCCAGACGAACGTTTGTTGGCAACACAACCATGCCTCGGCGGCCAACATGTTCTGCCGCGCATCCGGATCCCCCATGCTCTCCCCAGAGACCACGTGATTGGCGCAACTTCGTTCAAAACTTCTGAGAGCGTCCCTTCGCCATTGTCCTCGACGCATCTTAGCTATTGCAATTTGGACACACTTATTCTCAAAGCGCCCCAGAGTGTCCACGTCCTCTGCCAACACCCGGAGTTCTGCACACAAAGCAGGCGACGCGTACATGGCCCACGCGACGGCCACTCGCAGCACCCCTTCGCCAACAGTCTCCGCGCCCTCCCTGTTCGGATGGCTCCTTCTCTGTTGCCTCCCTGATTTGCGGTTGCAGCCAATCCCCGGCGAGCGCCGCGCGCGAACTCTGCGAGATTTCCCCGCGCGGCGCGCTTCGCGGCCCGACACGCGCGCAGCAAGACGCAGAAGACACGCCTGCGACGCAAAACGCGATAGTCTTTCCTTTCTGTCGTTCACGGGGCGCGTCTGGAGAGAACCTAGCCGCCGATCACCCCTCTTCTCTGTCATCGGGCGCCCCTGGGACACAATTCGCACGCGTGTCCTTCTCCCCTCGTAGAGGGTTCGCCCGTGTGCGCAATTCCAAAGGCCTCTGCCCTCTCTCTGGACCGGTGACTGCGTTTCGGACCAGAATGGCGATCGCTCCCATTTTCTATGATCCACCAGGGGGGCCTGCGGAGTCAATCGCGCCAGCTTCCCCTTTGTGCCGTCCAAAACACGGTCCTTGGGAAAAATCCGCGATAGTTTCCCCCTTCCACCGCCAAGAAACAGCGTCTGCGAAAATTGCCGCGCCGGCACACGCCGTCTGTCATCCGAAAAAGCTGCTTGGGGGGCCCTTCGAAATAGTGTCCCCCTTCTTACGTTCGCAGCCTGCATCGGAAGCTTCATCCTCCCAACCCGGTGGACGTCCAGGGCTGCTGCATCTGACCGTTTCAATGCACATCGACTCAGTATTGGATGTTTGCAGCAACGCGAACGAGTCCCGAAGGACTCTTTCGCGTTACACCCCTCCCGGGGGCCCACCTTCAGGCTAGTGGGGTGACCTCTAGGTTGAAATTGGCTCAACCGGAAAAGCCCTTGGTTGCTTAGGGTGCAACCGGTAAAACCCTCGTGGCCCGACGGCGCCATCCCCGGCATCCAGGGAAGTACTGCGCCCACCCCACCTAGGAGCTTGGGCTTCGTACTCCCCCTTCCCCCGGAGACGGGCCTCCCTGTCGGCCGGCCCTCTGGAGGGGCCCTGCTGTAGCCCTCAAGGCTTGAGCCTGAGATCGCGCGACGTCCGTCTTCTCGTCGCCTTTCCTCCGTTTCTCTCCTTCCTCCCCTCCCGCCCCTGGCCCCCCCCCTATCCCTTTCCACCCCATGAACTTTCGCTCTACTCCTACTCGTTTGTCATCCTGATACACCGACGTCACACATATACACGTCGACGTCAAGCAAATACGTCACAAGAGCGGAAAAGTCCTGAACAGGGCGGAACACGAGAAGCAGGAGGAGGAGGAGGAGCAGGCAGGTATCCCACCTACTCGTCCTCATGTCTTCGTCCACCTCCTCCTCCTTCTCCTCCTCCTCCTTCCTCCTCCACCTTTCTCCTCCTCCTCCTCCTTCCTCCTCCTCCTCCTCCTCCTCTGAATGGGGACCAGTGCGTCGCTGCCCTCGCGAGGCTCCGCGCGGTTACGAGACGACGTGTCAGATAATCACGCTCAACGTGTCCGAAGTCGGCTCAAAGTAGGTCCCCGGAGCTCTCCCTGGGTCCGTCCGACGCGGTTTTGGACCCCGGGTCCGTTTCTGAGCCCCCCGGGGCCCGAGAACGACCTCCAGACGCCGAAAGGGCCGAAAAAGCACCTAAATCGTTGTCGTCGTCCGCCGTCGTCGTCACCGTCGTCAGTCGTCCGTCGGACGGAACGCCGCTCTGCCAAACTGCAACCACGGTTCGGGGGAACGTACGAGTGACCTTTGGCAGGAGCGACCTTCGGTGCGCAAGAATCCGCTCAAAATCGACCCCCGGACACCTCCCCGGGTCCAAACGCACCAGTTTTCCGAGCTGTGTCCTGCCGTGGTGACGAGGGGGCCCCCCGAGGGCCACAACGCCGCGTACCAAAGGTCACGCCGGCGACAGGTCACACTTACGCGTCGGCGAGTGGCGGAAACCAGGGCGACGGAAACTTGACGGCGGCTGGGGGTCTGAACTGGTTGGGTCCCCCGAACATCGGCGACATCCCCTCAACATTTATCCCCGGACCCCTCCAGGGGTCCATCTGGCCGGATCCGTTTTTGACGGCCTCGGGGCCCCAAAACCCCCGGGAGCCGACAAGGGCGACAAAACACCGAAATCGGCGTCGTCGTCCGCCGTCGTCGTAGCAGCCCGCAGTGCATTAGCACCTCCTGACAATAACCAAAGCACGTGCACCCTGCGTGGCCGCGACCACATTTTGCTCGTTTCTCGCGGCGCGCTGCCACCACGCGACAACGGGCGAGCGAGCCGGGCCCCATCAGGAACTCGCCCTTGCTGAAATGGCCCACAGCCTCCACCGATGCCCTCTAGTATTCGCGCTGCTCCTCCATATCTTCCTCGTTTTCCTGATCCTCTCTCTCTCTCTCTCTCCGTCGCCCATCCTCCCCGTTCTCCCCCGCCTACAGGCACAAGAGGCGAAACAAAATGAGGACAGGGAGGGGGGGCGCGCGGGAGAACCAGCAACAGCAAAAGAACACGAAAAGACAAAAGGAGCAGCGCAACAGAAGAAGAAGGAGGCGCCAAGGAAAAGGAATGCGAGAAGGAAGAAGGGAAGGGGAAGCACGAAGAGGAGGGAAGGCGAAAGAAGACGTAGGAGGGAATACACGTCCTGCCGCAAGTCCGAGGAAAGCAGAGGCAACGCAAACTGGAAGATAATGGGTGGAAGAGAGCGGTCGACGGAAGAGGTTCGGTACATCCCCCTTGCCCCTACGCAGAGACATTCCCTCCTGACCGCATTCCCCCTTTCCTTCTCTTCCTCCTGGCTTCCTCCTTTCCTCTTCCTCCGTCTCCTCCTCCTCTTCCTCCGTTTGCTGACTCTGACACACACCTGAGCCAGCCCTCGCACAGACAATGCCTTCCAGCCACACTCCCCCCACTCCGCTTTCAAGTTTGGGAGAGAGGATGCACTCGCTTCCCCTCCCCGTCCTTTTGCCTCAGTCGTTTCTTCCTTCACGACTTTGGGAACTAGGGGCAGCCCAAGAGCGCCGCAAACGGCGGGAATCCAAACGCACCACCCTTTCAAGCGGCGTCCAGCCGTGGCGACTGGAGCCCCCGAGAACCAGAAAACATGAAACCACGATCCTCCGGCCAACTCCCCCCCGCTCGCGTGCTGCCGCTGCCCCGTCGGCGCCCGGCAAGCCGTGCAGCAAGAACCCAAGCGAGCCGAAGACGGTGTGGACCACGCCTCCCCGCTCGGCGAGCTTGGGATGGTGGGGGCCGACGACGACGACGACGCCGACGACGACAACGAGGACTGAAGGCCGTCTCATGAGATTGTGTCGAGACAGGGAGAACAGAACATGTAAAAGAGTCCTCCACGGGGTGGAAGGCCACAGCGATAGGCTCGCTTGCTTATACCCCCTCCACTTCCTGACTGCTCGGGGCGTCCCGACGTCGGAGATCTGCTCCGCACCTGTCTGCTCCGTCGGATATCCGCTCCGCACCAGACGTGGTCACGAAGATGATGATGGCGAGGCTGATGATGGGGATCATGGTGATCATGACGATGATGGTGTTGATGACGATGACGATGTTGATGATGATGGCCACCGCGAAGACATCATGACTCTTTTGCGGGGCCTGTTGGATACAGTTTGGAGGTTTCGGAGCGGCCCTCGTGGACCTTTTCGGGGACTGCTCGGAGCTTCCATACGGCTCCATGCGTCTTCCCGGGGGGCCCTTCCAACAAAAGACTTCGACTTTCGTTTCATGTTGTCTTTCTTGGGCCCTTCGTGGGTCCGTCTCGGGGGTCCCTTATGGGTCCTCTCGCAAACCACAACGAATTTGGTTTGCGCGCGGACACACGCCCGCACGGTTACATTAGAGGATTCCTTGAAGAGTGTTTTCCTCAATAGTAGGTATCAGCTAAGTGGAATACATGGGAATCCCTCTTCAAGGATGTTTTCCCAAACAATAGGTTTCATGCGAAAGCCTGGGTCCAGCTAAGTGGAGTACCTCGGAGTACCTCTTGAAGGGTGTTTTCCCAAACAATAGGTTTCATGCGACAGCCTGGGTCCAGCTCAGTGGAGTATCTCGGAGTACCTCTTCAAGGGTGTTTCCCCAAACACTGAGCTTCATGCAAAAGCCTGGGTCAAGCTAAGTGGAGTGCTCTGAGTACCTCTTCCAGGGTGCTTTTCCAAAGAATAGGCGTCAGCTAAAAGGAGTACATGGGAGTACCTCTTCAAGGGTGTTCCCCCAACAATAGGTTTCATGCAAAAGCCTGGGTCCAGCGAAGTCGAGTACCCCGGAGTACCTCTTCAAGGGCGTTCTCCCAAAGAACAGGTTTCATGCGAAAGTCTGGGTCCAGCTAAGTGGAGTACCTCGGAGTACCTCTTGAAGGGTGTTCTCCCAAACAATAGGTAGGTCGACGAAAAGGGGGGGGCAGAGGAAGGCAGGCGGGAGACGGGTGGACGTGGACGAGGACGCGTCTTTCTGGCAAAGCGTGAGGAAACGTGGAATACAGATCACCAGGTAGTGATTCTTTGGCGTGAGTACACGCTTGAATGGCTTCATCTTCGGCCAATTGCTGCTCCTTCAACTCCTCCGCATCCTCTTCCATATTCCTCTGCTCCCCCTCCCTCCAGCGCATGCAATTAGTCCACGGCGGCTCCCCTAAATGCGCCCACTTCAAGCTTCGGCACGAAGCGCACGTGTCGGTGGTTGTATGCTTTGACCAGCACGGCGCGCACGCGAATGCTCTTACAGGCGGCGAGAATGGAGGAGCGGGAGCGGGCGAGACACACACAGGGAAGCTTCCGCCGAACGTGATCGGCCTGGGTTCCTGGTAGCACCAGCGAGCGCGCCTCCCCCCCCTTTCAAGAACTATCCCGAATTAGTTTCCTCCCCGTCCCCGCCGAATGCTTCTGCTTGTGGCCATTCCCATTGTTGGGATTGTCTCTTTCCTTCTTCCTGCCCTCTCCGCTGCCCCCGCTTCCCCCTCAGCGAATAGCGAAGACGCTCGAGAGCACGCCCGCGCGTGTGTCGATGGCCGAACACTTTGACCAGCTCGCAGCCTCCGCCCCGAAAAAATCAAAGGGTGCTGCGCGCCGATTGTTCGACGCTTTGACCGGAACAACGCTCGTTCAAAGAAGCGGCAACAAACGCCTGGCAGGATCCGAACAAGCTCACGCGGGCACGCTTCGGAAGGGCGGTGATGTCATCGAGCGCGTCCTCTGGGATGTCCTGCTGCATCGCATCCCCGCTCTCTGCGGGCGCGACGGCCGCGCCCTGAAGCGCCGCGACGTCGCCCTCGGCGGTCTCAGCGGGATCGGCACCTGCACTCGGCTGCAAGCCGCTGCCCTCGGCCTCAAGCACGTCGTCGCTGGCAAGAACCGACGGGCCCGCATCGCCGGCGCCATCGTGGCTTTCGGCGGAATCGGCGCCTGCACTCGGATGCGCGGCGCTGCCTTCTGCCGCTGTCTTGCCGTCGTCGGAAGGAACCGGCGATCCTCCGTCAGCGCCCTGGGAAGATCCTGCGGGCAACGCATTCCGATCTGCCGACGCCTCGTCACCCCACTGCCACCCAGGCGTCCACGACGTCCACCCTTCCGCCGACATGGCTGTGGCGTCCGACGACGAGCGGATTTCTGGTCCCGTCCACTCTTTCCAGCTCACATCTACGCCACGTGCTTCCGCAGGCCACGCGCCCCATTCAGAACAGCGGGTCCACGGAGAAGCTGGCATAGCACACGTCGTCGGCGGCGGAGACGCCGGGGCCTGCTCGGAGGTGGGAGCTCCCCGCGACCACGGAGACGCGGGCGCATCCCTGCCTACTCTGGAACTCCACGAAGCCATGAGCCAACCATCGTTCCCACCGTCCTCGGCCGGCACAACGTTGGCTTTCGATGTCCACCTGTCCTCTGGTGCCGTCCAGTCCTTCCAGCTCCACTCGACGTCCTTGGACTCGGCAGGCCAGGATTCCCAGTGGTACCGCTGGTTCCACTGAGAGAGTGGTACTGCACTCGCCGCCGCAGGCGGTGTCGACGGAGCCTGGTTCCAAGGCCGAGTCCCAGACGACCACGACGACGTGGGCGTGGCCCCCTCTGCGGTAGAGCGCCACGGGTTCGTGCGCCATGCACGACACCACCCGCGCTCGGGCGACGCGGCCTCGGCCAACGACCCATCCGCCTGGTCTGCATACTCCTTCGGCCACGATGTCCACTGGAAGGCGCCATGCGAGGTCGAAGCGGTGGGCTTCCGCCACTCAGCATCCCATGAACCCGGATCGGAACCGCTAGGCCACTCTGTCTTGCCGGCCACCTGTGGCTCATCCTCTGCCTGGGAACTCAACCTCATCGCGGTGCGCTCGACGGCGCTCTGGTTCGCGAAGCCGTGGAGCCGCCCATTGGTGTGCTTGAAATCCGCGTACGTGCCTCCAAGCACGTTTGGCCGTGCGAGAGCCGGGTGCGTTTTGTCAGGGGTTCTGCGCTAATCCCACCAGCCCTCTGGGCGCAGGAGGTTCAGAGCGTTTCCTTTTCCAATCTCCTTGCTTTCCCAAGGCACCCAAGACGCTCCAAGAGGCCCCCGGGGCCGCCAAGAGGCCTTCAAGACGCCCCAAGAGGCCTTCAGGAAGCTCCCAAGAGACCTCCGAAGAGAGTCCGAGAGGCATCCAAGAGGCCTCTGGCCATTCTGCTCGCCCTTTTTCCTCATCCTCCTCATTATCCTCCTCCTCCTCTTCCTCCTCCTCCTCCTCCTCCTCCTCCTCCTCCTCCTCCTCCTATTCCTCCTCTTCCCTCCTTCCTCCTCCCTCCTTCCCCTTGTCCCTCCTTTTCCTCCTCCTCCTCCCCCTCCTCCTCCTCCTCCTCCTCCTCATCATCATCATCATCATCATCCTCTTCCGATCCCTCGTCCATCCTCGCGCTCTTGGGTAAGACGGGTGTCTCAGCCCTTTGTTACTCTGTATGCTCTCTCACTTCCCTGATCACATCAATTCGCCTGGGCATCGTGTCTGGATGGGCTGGTGGGGATACGCGAAGCGTCAAGAATTTCGTAGTTGCGCCCGCCCCTCCCCTGAGACCCCATCGGGACGGTTTCTGGTGGGAAGGACTGCTTACACACGGCATGTCACCACGACCTCGGATCATCTCCAAGATGGCCGAAGAAAGTAAAGTCCTCGAAAAGCCGCGTGGTTTTCAACGAATACGTTTACAACAGGCGCATCGCTTGAGACGTCCCCTGAACATTGCTTTCGGCTACGCGAACAGTGAAGACCGATGGTGTCACATGCGACTGTTCTTGCCAACCCATCGCCATCACCGTCACGAGTTTCGCCAGGGGCGCTCCATCGCACCAACAACTACGAAAACGACAGAAGGACACGGTGGCGGGATTTGCCTCAGCAGCTGGATACTTCAAGAGCACGCGATCGCCTTTCACGAGACTCAGCGCGCCGACGTGCTCGGCCAACTCATCCCAAATGGAGATCGCGATGTCCCCATCGTCGAGGTCCGCCCGGATCTCCAAGTTCTTCTTCGAACTCGGCTTCACCGACTCCACGTCGGAGACCTTGGAAATGACAACAACTGCATTGTGAAGTGACTCTGGCGAGTTCAACACATCCGATTTCAGTGATCCGCCAACGCGCCCCGTGGCACGGAGTGTCCAAGTCTTCAGGCCCCTTCTGCCCCGTATACCTCCACGGAGAAACCAACTTGCACCGAAAAAGGAGGAAGCGCATTCAACCGTGAGGCGCCCGTTTCTCAACCGCCTACACAGGAGCTCAGACCACCTGGATTATGAAAGCGGCACGGGGCCCCCAAAACAACCCCAGGGACGCCAAACCATGGTCCAAGAGCCTCCGCACCTACCTCCTAGAGGTATCCATCAACCGGCATGCCCGAGGTTTCGGCGCTTATTCCCGAGCACGGTGGCGGATGTGGCGAAAACCAGAGAATAGGACGAGGTCCTCCACCTTGGGCTCGTACTGTGGCGGCAGGTGGTGGTTGAGAACCTTCTTGAACGTGCCGAATCGGCCTGCCTTAACGTGACGTCTCTCACGGAAGATGTCGACCTCGCCATTCTCGATGAAATGCACGCTCCCTTGCTCGGCTGCAGCCACCTGGAGCGCTTCAGCGCTTCCTTCCCAAACCTTGTGCAACCCCGCGACTCCGGCCGAATCGAGAATTTCGCAAGACACCACGCGAGATCCGGCTGGCACGGCGTAGGACACGAACTTTGTGATCACACGGAACACGACGCCGAAGGTGGTCATGTCCTTTGTGAGCTCTCTCAATCCGTGAGTGGCCGTCACCGTAGACGTGGACTCAGGGATTGGTGCCGCGAGGATCGACGGCCCGGTCGCGGCCCCCGCCGCGCGCGCACGGCGCCTGGGCTGCGGCGCCGCGCTCGCCATCAGCAAGTGCCTTGAAAGAGTGGGACAAATAAGCCTGGCGACAATCCCAACCAATTGCAGTTGTGAGAACCGTCGTTGTGAGCCAAGAGCTACCAGAATAGGAAGAGAAGAACTTCCCCAACGGCATGCGCACACGCGGATCCACATGGGGACGGGATGGCTCCGAAGATGCTCCAAGAGGCCCGGAGACGACCCGAAGACGGCTCCAAGATGGCAACTAGCTCCCCAAGGTGGCCTCCAAGAGGCCGAAATCCGTGAAAGCCTGCACAAATCCAATGTTTCTGGCCTTCTCCACTTCTCGCTTCCCCGTGACCATCCGAAGCCTCAAGATCGCTCCAAGATTGCCTAAAAAAAAACCAAGAGAGTCCAAGAGAGCCCCAAGACGGCCCCAACAGCGCCCAAGAGCGCTCCCAGGAAAGCTCCAGGAGGCGATTTCGTGACCGCCCGGGGGGGGCAACGCCGCATCAGGGATCACTCTTTCTTGATCGATCTCCAGCAGGAACGCCCCACAAGAAGACAACTGAAAGAAGGAAGAGGAGGAAACGGAGGAAAAGGTAAAGAGGCCCCAACGACTTACACAAAGAGGTGTGTCGTTCGGGCCCCCCTGGCTGTCGTGCTTTTCACCCTTGTGACCGATCTCCGACAACGACGTCCCACAAGAAGACCATGGGAAGAAGGAGGAGGAGAAAACGGAGGAAAAGGTAGAGGGGTCCCAAGCTAAGTGGAGTACCTCGGAGTACCTCTTGAAGGGCATTCTCCCAAACCATAGTTTTCATGCGAAAGCCTGGGTCCCGCTAAGTGGAGTGCCTCGGAGTTCCTCTTGAAGGTTGTTTTCCCAAACAATAGGTTTCAGCTACGTGGAGTACGTGGGAGTACCTCTTGCAGGGTGTTTCCCCAAACAATGGGTTTCATGCGAAAGCCTGGGTCCAGCTACGTAGAATACCTCGGAGTACCTCTTGGAAGGTGTTTGCCTAAACAATAGGTCGCATGCGAAAGCCTGGGTCCAGCTAAGTGGAGTACCTCGGAGTACCTCTTGAAGGGTGTTTTCCCAAACAATAGGTTTCATGTGAAAGTCTGGGTCAAGCTAAGTGGAGCACCTCGGAGTACCTCTTGAAGGTTGTTTTCCCAAACAATAGGTTTCATGCGAAAGCCTGGGTCCAGCTAAGTGGAGTACCTCGGAGTACCTCTTGAAGGGTGTTTTCCCGAACAATAGGTTCGGCCACGTGGAGTACATGCGAGTACCTCTTGAAGGGTGTTTTCCCAAACGATAGGTTTCATGCGAAAGCCTGGGCCCAGCTAAGTGGAGTACCTCGGAGTACCTCTTGAAGGATGCTTTCCCAAAGAATAGGTTTCAAGCGAAAGCCTAGGTCCAGCTAAGTGGAGTACCTCGGAGTGCCTCTTGAAGGGTGTTTTCCCAAACGCTAGGTTTCAGCTGAGTGGAGGACATGGGAGTACCTTTACAAGGGTTACAAGGGTGTTTTCCCAAACAATAGGTTTCAGGCGAAAGCCTGGGTCCAGCTAAGTGGAGTACCTCGGAGTACCTCTTCAAAGGTGTTTTCCCAAACAACAGGTTTCATGCGAAAGCCTGGGTCCAGCTAAGTGGAGTACCTCGGAGTACCTCTTCAAGGGCGTTTTTCCAAACAATAGGTTTCAGCTAAGTGGAGTCTTTCCAACCAGTAGGTTTCATGCGAAAGCCTGGGTCCAACTAAGTGGAGTACCTCGGAGTACCTCTTGAAGGGTGTTTTCCCAAACAATAGGTCTCATGCGAAAGCCTGGGCCCAGCTAAGTGGAGTACCTCGGAGCACCTCTTGAAGGGTGTTTCCCCCAAACAGCTCATTGGAGTACCTCGGAGTACACCCTCAAGGATGTTTTCCCAAACAATAGATTTCGGCTAAGTGGGGTACATGGGAGTACCTCTTGAAGGGCGTCTTCCCAAACAATAGGTTTCATGCGCAAGACTGTGTCCAGCTAAGTGGAGTACCTCGGAGTACCTCTTGAAGGGTGTTTTCCCAAACAACAGGTTCCATGCGAAAGCCTGGATCCAGCTAAGTGGAGTACCTCGGAGTCCTTCTTGCAGGGTGTTTCCCCAAACAATAGGTTTCAGCTCAGTGGAGTACATGGGATTACCTCGCGAAGGGTGTTTTCCCAAACAATGGGTTTCATGCGAAAGCCTGGGTCCAGCTAAGTGGAGTACCTCGGAGTACCTCTTCAAGGGTGTTTTCCCGAACAATAGGTTTCTTGCGAAAGCCTGGGTCCAGCAAAGTGGAGAGCCTCGGGGTACCTCTTGAAGGGTGTTTTCCCAAACGATCGGTTTCATGTGAAAACCTGAGTCCAGCTAAGCGGAGTACCTCGGAGTACCTCTTGCAGGGTGTTTCCCCAAACAATACGTATCAGCTAAGTGGAGTACATGGGAGTACCTCTTGAAGGGTGTCTTCCCAAACAATAGGTGTTTAGCGAACGCCTGGGCCCAGCTGAGTGGAGTACCTCGGAGTACCTCTTCAAGGGTGTTTTCCCAAACAATCGGTTTCATGCGAAAGCCTGGGTCCAGCTAAGTGGAGTACCTCGGAGTACCTCTTGAAGGGTGTTTTCCCGAGCAATAGGTTTCAGCAAACTGGAGTACATGGGGGGCCTCGCGAAGGGTGTTTTCCCAAACAATAGGTTTCATGCGAAAGGAGTACCTCGGAGTACCTCTTGAAGGGTGTTTTCCCAAACAATAGGTTTCATGCGAACGCCTGGGTCCAGCCCAGTGGAGAACCTCGGAGTACCTCTTGAAGGGTGTTTTCCCAAACAATCGTGGAGTCCCTCGGAGTACATCTTGAAGCGTGTTTTCCCAAACAACAGGTTTCATGAACCTGCAAGTTCGATCGACGACGACAACGCCGACGACGACGACAAAGCGACGACGACGACAACGACGATGTCGTCGTCGACGTCGACGTCGACGACGACGACGACGACGACGACGACGACGACGACGACGACGACGACGCTACGACGACGACGTCGACTACGACCCCACAGAGCCCCGTCGCGCGAGGCCCTCCTCCAAGTCGAACGTCAGCTGCGAGTGGCTCTAGCCGTGCGTCCGGCCGCCCACCGCGATGACATCGTCGTAGACCTCCTGCGGGCGCCGTCGTGTTCGTCGTTAACGTCGTATCGTCGTTACCGTCGTCGCCGTCGACATCGTCGTCATCGGGGAGTCCCCTGCTAGGCTTTCTGGCCCAAGGGAAACCTTCCACATTTCCCGGCCCCCTCCGCGAAGCCCCGACACCCATGGAGTCTGCCGCACTCGATGCCGGCAAAGCCTTCGGCACGGCCCCCAAACACATTTCCCAGAAGCCCCACGAACCCCCACAATAGAGGATGTTTGATCCCCGACAACGACAGCATGGAGCAAGGAAGCGAGGGCGAGGAGATCGACGAAGGGGGGGAGGGCAGGGAGAGGCAGGCGGGAGACGGGTGGATGTGGACGAGGCCGCGCTTTTCTGGCAAAGCGTGAGGAAACGTGGAATACAGATCACCAGGTAGTGATTCTTTGGCGTGAGTACACGCTTCAATGGCTTCATCTTTGGCCAACTGCTGGTCCTTCAACCCCTCCTCATCCTCCTCCATCTTCCTCTGCTCCCCCCCCCCTCCTCTGCGCAAACCAGGAGTACTGGGCCGAACTTTCAAAGGATGGCCGGGCGCAACCCGACTACGCTGTACATGCTTTCTTCGGCGTGCTCACTACACGCTCCCCGTCTGCGCGCCTAGTCTGACCTCATTGGCGTGACAACACGCTGCCATTCACGGTGCGAAACAGGGCAAGTACAGGTGGTCGAATCCCAATAACAAAAAAAACTGACACCAGGCGTGCAATCTTCGGCGTGCTTACACGCTGCTCGCTTTGGGCCCAGGCAACTCTTTGGCGTGACAACACGCTGGCCGCATGAAGCCGACCACCACCTCCTGCCGTAACGGCCTCAGGTGCATACACGTAGAGCCCCGCAGAAAGGTAACAAGGTTGCGCGCTCATTCCTGTGCCCCCAGCCGCAATCAGGAACGCCGCCAGTGCGATGCCAGGCTGATTTAATTATAGGCGACTGCTGGAGGCCATTGAATGAAATCTCAAGAATCGTCGCTGGCCTCTGCCTCTTCCTCCACCTGCTGCTTCTTCATGGCTCGGTACGACAAGCCGCTGGCAGATACCTGCGGCGGCTAACATGACGGCACCGTCTTCCGTTTGGATCTCCCCATATCACTGCAAGCTACCGCTGCCAGACATCCGCTCGCTGGCTCCTGCTCCCACACTGCCTCACACCACGCATCCTTGCGCCTCGTCGGGGACGCCGCTCCCAAAGCACGAATACCCGAACTTACACCTAGATTCCAACTCACTGCCTGCTCCGACGGTCTTCTCGGGGCACGCCGGAACACGACCTGCTTTGCTGATTTCTAACACCTCCCCCACATATATATCAGGTGCATATGCTGCATCAGCGGGCCTTGGTTGCAGTATCGGCCATGGACGTCACCATGGCGAGATTCGTCTTGCGACGCTTCTTGCTTATCTGCAACTCCTTCCCCTCTTCGAGGATAGCGGTAGCCAGGTCGACGGCCTTTGGGGGAGTGGGCGCCGACGCACCGGGCGACAGCGGCTGCATCTTCTGACGCCCCCTCGAGAAGTGCGCGAACTGGCCGCAAACCTCCGAATATAAAGCCCTACAGTGTCTCCAGAAAGAACCACGACATGGAAAAACGCAGGGCGACTGGGATAGGCAAAAGGAGGCATCCTGAGAGCAGGGGGTCGAAGAGCGGCGGAGCACACCACGGCGCTTCGAAGCCGAGGAACGGAGAGGCAACGGAGGCGAAGTCGTTCCCGCCTCCACCACAAGATACCCATTTCCCTGTCGATCATCGGGCGGAAGGCAGGAGGCAGAGGACAGTGAAACACGAATGCAGGCAGGGGCACGCGCAAATGGCCTTCGCCATGCTTGCCACGCCTTGCTCCTGCCGCTCCTTCTTCTCCTTCCAAGACGCGTCCTTCGCCGCCAGGGCGGTGAACTCATCCTCGCGCCGCACTTCGGAGGTTTGGCCACTTCATAGCTACTCAGCCGCACCGCTTTCCCATGCTATATCGATGGTGGGGCATCCTGGTCTCGCTGTCTTTTCTTCTCTCTTGCTCTCTCTGTCTCTCTCTCCCTCTTTCCCTCTTTCCCTCTCTTTAAGAGAGAAAGAGAGACAGAGAGAGGGGGGAGAGAGAGAGAGAGAGAGAGAGAGAGAGAGAGAGAGAGAGAGAGAGAGAGAGAGAGAGAGAGAGAGAGAGAGAGAGAAAGAGAGAGAGAGAGCGCAAGAGAGAGTGTGAGAGAGACAGAGAGAGAAAGAGGGAGTACGCGAGAGAGGAGACTCTCTCTCCCTCTCTCTCTCTCTCTCTTCCTCCCTCTCTCTCTCTCTCTCTCTCTCTCACTCTCTCTCTCTCTCTCTCTCTCTCTCTCTCTCTCTCTCTCTCTCTCTCTCTCGCTCCCGCAAACCATGTTCCCACATCGCGGGCTTCAACCTGAGGGTTCCCCCTATCGCAGCAAATTCCTCTGGGTCAAGCCTCGTCCTGCTGAACATCGGACTCTCCCCTTCCTGGCTAACGCGTGTTCAGAGCCCGCGTGCGAACGAGCGCAGCCACCCGCCAGCGGTAGGGGAGGGGCTCCTGCGTCAGCACCACGAGCTGTCCAAGGTCAACCAGAGCAGTCTGGGCAGCGACGGCCTTCGTTTGGAGGCGCGGGCCGCGCACGGAATGAAGCTGATCCGCACAACCACGAAAGTTCTCAATTTCGGGCCCCCAAGAAGGAAGACGAACTGGTCGGGCCCTCAGGAACGCATTCCTGGCCCCCAACATGACCCCCAGGCTCGGAAGGGAAGATGAACTCCGCAGTCATGTTCTTTCCTTGAGCTACATACATGTAGGGTTTCCAACGGTTCATTGCCTCTATCAGGGAAGGGGGGGGCAAGAGAAAGGAAACATAGAGAAGGACATCTAAATACAATGTGGTCTTGGAGATCGCGAACATTTCGGCCTTCGCTCTCAAAACCTTCAGAACTGCTACGCACAACTACTGAAGTTCACCGGAACGCTGATTCCAGAACATTGAAGGAGAAGCTGGACAGGCGCTCAGCTAGACTGCGGCGACTCACATATGTTTCTCCGCGCTCGAAGGAACCAGCTTCATTCTTGAAGAATGCTACTTCCGGAAACAAGAATACCGATGCAGATGTCGATGCAGACATCGATAATGGTATCGCTAGAGACATCGATGGTGATGCCGACACGGACAGCGATAGTGCGAGCGATAGCGCTATCGTTGGTGAAATCGCTTGTGCCATCGATACTGAAGCCCATGACGACATGGATCGGATGCGATTGATCCTGAAATAGAACGTGGGATCCATAGTACAACGAGGTGGGACACATGGAGAGATCAAGTGAATCACCATGCTACTGAGATCCACCGGGTGGGATGCATAATGAGATCGACACTGAGACAGACAGCGAATTTGGCAGAGTATTATTTCCTAGCCATTTCTTCAGGCCTTCCTTCATGCCGTCTTGGAACTCCTCTGGGCTCTCTTCGGCCATCTCAAACGCCCGAGGCCGCGATCCTCATCCTTGGGTCTGCGCCCGTCCCCTTGGCCTGCTACTCCCATCCCTTCGCGCGCCTGGCCCGCCTCGAAGAACCAGGCAAGAATAGTGCCAGGAGATTCGAAGTACGCCTTCTTCAATGCAGACGGCCTCAGCACCGCGCGAAGTCTAATTCTTCGTGGAAGAGATGCCCGAGATAGAGAATGTAAAGACGGAGATAAAGCTTCCGGGGAAAAAAAAACGCAAAGCGGGAGGAGTTTCAAAAGGTGGACGACGAAAAATGAAACGCAAGAGGACTCCGAGCCGCAACAAAACTCCACTCGGGGAAGTTCCGCAGAACCACGCCGTCAGGATTCCAGGAATAGGCGAAAGGGAATAAAGGGTTCCCTCCAAGGAAGAGAAGGTCGGGCGCGCTGGGGCGAGCGCTGTGTCAGCACAGCCCGCGCTGCGCGAGCGGCCGCCGACCGCGATGCCCCGATTGCGGCGGCGGGTCCTGGAGCAAGAATCACCCGGATGGCCGACATTTCCAGCTGCAGCAGCGCACGGTCTGATGAAACAACCAAAACTGCTGCGGCGGCAGACGCGACGCCGACACAAAACGCTACCAAAGCTTGCACGATGGTGCTCCCGGGCACGCGCGAAGGCCTCAAATCAGCAATTTGAGATTCCCACAAAGCACGACACACCAGAAAAAAGAAGGTGATGAGATTGATGAGGGAGTCGAGACAGATAAGCCTGCCGGCTAAGAGGATTATGAATAGACGAGGGAGAAAGAGGATAAACAGAAGATGAAAATAAGGAGGGGAGGGTGAGGCATGTAAGAAGGGTGAGGAGGAGAGCACGAAGCGAAACAGAGAAATGGGAGCGAGGACAGGGGAATGACTGTGCCGACGCTCTAAACTCTTCCCCGTGCATGCAAAGGCCGCACGGAACACTTCCCCAACACCCCTTCGTTCTTTCGCACGTCTGTCCCGCCTACAAAACCCTCACATAGCACGACTATCGGTATGTTTCGCAAAAATTGCTGTTTTAGGATGGGCTGGCGGGGATACGCAAAACGCGCCGAACTCCCGAGGCTCTTCGAAGCGCCCCCGACCGCGACCAGGAGCTCCTCGGCACTACCAGGCTGCGTCGTCACCGCTTTCTGGACGCAAAGAGGGCCCGCAAACGGGGTGTCCGCAGAGTTTCTTCTGCAGAACTATCACCCCGCACCGGTCAGATGCGAACGGACGGAAACGGAACGCCATTGCCACCCTTTCTTTCATAGGCTCACTCAAATGGTGTACAATCATTCGTTTGCAAGAAGCTCCTGGGTCAACCTCTGCGCCAACCAGGAGACCGGGCCGAACTTTCAAAGGTTGGCCAACGCAATCCGACTATGCTGTACTTGCATTCTTTGGCGTGATCACAACACGCCCCCCATCTGCGAGGGCGCTGTCATCTCTTTGGCGTGACAACACGCTGCCGACCACGACATGCAATTAGTCTGCATCGGCTCCCCGACACGAGGAGGCCGCGACTTCCTGGCAAAGCGTGCAAAAATGAATACTCATCACCAGCTGGTGATTCTTTGGCGTGAACACACGCTTGAGTGGCCTGGTCTTCAGCCACCTCTTGCCCCCCCCCTCACACCTTCTCCTCCTCCATATCCCTCTCCTTCTCCTCCCCCTAGCGCGCTATTGGTCTGAATCGGTTCACCTAAACGAGGCGGCCGAAATTGTCTGGCAAAGCGTGAGGACTTGTGGAATACAGTTCGCCAGCTCGTGATTCTTTGGCGTGAACGCACGCTTGAGTGGCTCGGTCTTTGGCCACCTCCAACTCCTCCACCCCTTCCTCGCCCTCCTCCTCCTCTTCCTTCCGTCCCTCCCCACCCCAGTGCGTGCACCTACTCTGAATCGGGCTCCGCTGAACGCACCCGCTCCACGGGCTACCAGAAAAGCTCTGACACGGGAATGCCGCGGTGGGCGGCTTCGAGCTCCAGCATGCTTTGGGCAACAGGGCCCGTAGACCACAGGAGCGCGTTTACTTCCAGCCGCTTCCGCTTTTTGTGCACGCATTCCGCGTTCTCTTGGGTGTCCTGAGTAACCTGCTGACACGCTTGGAGAATCCCCTCCTGCGCGACCCGCGACTCCTCCAATACTGCCTCGCACTTGGCGCGCTGTTCCGT